>KE158918.1:155429-172689 GCA_000411055.1 Leavenworthia alabamica | reverse complement strand
ATAAATACTATTAAAATTAATTTAAGATAAAATTACTATTTAATAATTTAATTTAATTAAAAATTAGATTATATTTTAAAAAAATTACACAAAACTCAAACAATAAATACTAAACTCAACCATTAAATACTAACCAGATAATAAAAAAACTAAACCCAATTTTAACATTAAATTAAAAATATAATTCAATAGAAAATGATATTTATGTATAATTAAATAAAATAATGTAATTTTGTCTAAAAACTATAAATGATAGTATTAAAAGAAATGATTAAAAAAATAAGTCAGCGTAGTCAATTTCCTCATTCTATTTTAATTAATAAAAATATTTTAATTACTTAAATATAGACATATAGTATAGATATATTAAAACGCGTCGTTTCATTCAGTCAAGTCGAATAGCTGACCTAAGCCAAGTTGAGTTGGCACGAGTCTTTGTCGGTGGACAAAGCCGGCTGGCTCTAATCTGACTGATCCACAGACCCAAGTTCAGCAAGTGCGATTACTGGTAACTTTGGCCCTTGGTGATCTGTTCCAAAACGACGCACTGGCTAGAAGCACCGATGCAGCTTCTGCTTGCCGGGCTTTAGTCAATGTCCTTCAGTGTTTGCCAGGTACACTTGTGGTCACGATCAAGCGTGGTAACAACATGAAGCAATCTGCTGGTAACCCAAGTGTGTTCTGTAAGATAACACTTGGTAACACTCCTCCTAGACAAACCAAGGTAAGAAAAAGACTCATCAAACCTTCATCAATTCACTATAAACTAATCGTATCTTTTGATTTTGTTCCTGTGATATCGACAGGTCCTAATCCAGAGTGAGACGAGAGCTTCTCATGGTCATTTGAGAGGTCAAAAACTTCACATATCATGCAAGAACAAAAGCAAAATGGGAAAGGTACATATATATAAATATCATTCAATATAACTCATATTTAGCAGATATTATTAGAACGAGGAGAGTAATAATTAGTTCATATGTTCTCGCTTTTATATTTGGTGAAGATTTTCACTTTGACCATATAAAAACTATATTATAAAGAAAAAAACTATAACAACGAGTTGATTAAATCTCATTAACAAACAAAAACTTAAATTTTATTATTTGTTATCATCACACGTTCACAAGATGACAAAGAACAAGTCTCCAAGAGACAGAACACACAAACATTCATTAAACTAATCTCATACGATCCAAGAGAGAGTCTTCCGGATCTCAGACCCGAACCGACCAACACTCTCCCTAATCTTAACCGGACAGTTATTACGTATAGCACTAAGCTCATACGGCGCCGTATTAGTCGCAAGCCATTGCTCAACTTCAAAGCTTTCTTGTGCACACTTAGCATGAACTCCAGCAGTCGTGACTTCTACGTAGTTAACATACCAGCCATGGTGGTTACCGGAACCGTCGGAGGTCAGATTCAATGAACAAACTGGGCTAGGAAGACACGGTGCTCTTCCACTGAAAATGTCGAGATTACCCCTCTCGTAGTATGTGTAACCTGGTCCCATTAAACCACCCCATGCTTCTAGGTTTTTGATCCCGATGTAGTCTCCATACTTGTCATAGATTCTAAGGCTTATGATCGAATCTGTACCGGCTTTGAAGATTGATCCGGTTCGTATGTAGAATGTGTAGACACAATCTGCTTCATCGTCCTGAAAAATCAAGAAAATGTTTAAAAAATATCTTATAGCTCTAATAATATGGTTTTATATGAAACATATTTAAATCAATGGATATGGCTTATGAGACTTTGGATACTTACGGCGAATGCGATGGCAGAGACGGTGGCGATGAAGAGGAGGAGGGAGAGGAAGAGAACGTCACGGCGAAGCATCATTGCTGATATGAATGTAAGAAAAAGAGATCTAAATATATGTAAATATTAGATTAGCTGCAAAATGTTAAGAAGTTTGATGACGTGGCAAGTTTTGATTGGTTATCGTCAGAGTTTATGGTCAAAAGATAAGAGTATTTAAAGGATCTTATCACCAGTTCAGCACGTTCTCGGCGGACAACTTGGTATGCGGTGTCAGATTTCATAATTTAGCATTTTATTTTGTCTTAATATATTTTTATTAACACAATCCCAATAAAATAAATCAAACGTATCATTTATGAATTTATAAAATGTTGCTAAATTTTATAATATTTTACTCATTATATTTTGTCTTTTTTTTTTTTTTTAAAGTTATAGCAAAGAATGTCATTTTTGCATACATGAGTTATGGTGGTAAAACAGTTTATAATATTTTACTCATTATATTTGTTCTTTTTTATTTAAAAAAGTTATAAGAAAAAATTTCATTTTGGATACATAATTTATGGTGGTAAAAAAATTTATAATATTCTACTCATTATATTTGTTCTTTTTTTATTTTAAAAAGTTATAAGAAACAATGTCATTTTGCATACATAATTTATGGTGGTAAAAACAATTTATAATATTTTACTCATTATTTGTGTTCTTTTTAAAAAAAAAAAGTTATAAGAAAAAATATCATATTTTGCATACGTAATTTATGTTCCTAAAAACCGATCTAGTAAACAAATAATAAAGTATTCATTGATCATCAATCAACATGAGACTATAATTTATGAGTTTTCAAATATATTTTTACAAATAACAGAAAAAAAAAATAAAAAAATTTGAAGGTGATTTGGCTTAACTCTAAATAGCAAAACTTCTCCAAACCAACCAAAAGTTTTGAGTCATGCAACAAGAACCACTTACTTTTCCCATGCAAACCCTAATTTTCGCAATCTCTCTCAGTTCTCTCTCTTTCGTTTTCCCTCTAGACTAATCTCCACCACACATCTCATAACTCCCACCTTTCTCCGATGGAGGGGCCACGGCTTCCTCCTTCCGCCACCGCCTCTGAATCCAACGATGACAAACCCGATGATCCTCCTTCCATTTGGCACCGTCCAACCTCTAGCCTCCCTTCATTGCCTTCTCAAGATCCTCAATCACATCATTGGCGTAATCATTCTCTTAATCTTTCTCCAGTCCCAGCCACACCTCCTTCATCTCTTCCTCCTCCAGATTCAATCCCTGAGCTAGAGACTTACGTTGTCCAGGTCCCGAGAGATCAAATCTATTGGACACCTCCTCCGGAACATGCAAAATACATTGAAAAACTCAAGAATAACACGGAGAAAAACAAGAAAAGTGTATGTTCTAAACGTCTTATATTGTTCTTCATCACCTTTATCTTCTTTGGAATCCTTCTCGGTGCAATCATGCTCATCCTTCACTTAGTTTTTAACCCTGTTCTTCCAATCTTCACTGTTGAGAGATTAACCCTAAAACCAAGTAGCTTTGAAGTCACGTTACTAACCAAGAATCCAACTTCTAACATGGGAGTAACCTATACGATGAAAAAAAACGACGCCGTTTCCTTAACGTACAAGAACAAAAGATTGGGACGTGGAAAATTCCCAAAGATGTTTCAAGCCGCGTCTAGATCAGACAAGGTTCATGTCAAGGTTGATGGGTCGACCAAAAATGCAGCTTTGCCACCTCGTAGCTCAAAACAACCTTTGAGTATGATGCTGAAGATGGAGCTAAAGGCGGAGTATGAAGCAGGACCGGTGAAACGGAACAAGGATGTGGTGGTGACTTGTGATGTTAAGGTTAAGGGATTATTAGATGCAAAGAAGGTTGAGATTGTGTCGGAGAATTGCGAGAGTGAGTTCAAGAACTGATGACATTATGTTTTAATATATACAATGTTTGTGTTGTTAGAGTTACAATGTCCTTAACTAATAGTCTAATACTTTATTTGTAATGTTCAATTCGTCAATTTTTTTTCCATGATGTCTTTGTTTTTAATTACTCTATATTGTTAAGCGACAAAAGAAAACTAAATCAAATAACACATTAGGATGAGCTCTTTTTTTCTTTTTTTTTTATCTTTATTTTGGAGAATGCAAATAACATAAAACTTGTGTTTCTTTGCCATTTACGTGTTTCGAAATTTAAAAATTATTTTAGCTTTACAATAATTTTGTAATAGATCTATATAACTATCTTACAAAGGGTTAAAACTTATTTAAATTTTTGTAATTTATCAATACATACATGAGACATGTATTTTTTAGTTATAAAAATTTTAATATAAATTTGTTTAAAATTCAAACTTAACTAACTCATCAATTAGGTAATTAAAAGAATCTTATTCAAAATAGTAGGAGGAGTGTTTTGTTGATAACTCAAGCTAGATGGCTTCTATTTAGGGCAGTCAATGATGAATGAGTTAAACATATAGATGATGCTTTGATGGGACAATATGATTACAATGAAGCTGAGATGTTCTAAAGTATCATTGATGAGTGTATTCACCTCATCAGCTGGAGTGATATACGAGCTTAGAAGAGGACCACTTTTAGGGGGATATGACAAGCAAAAGTATTATATGATCTTTGGTTCGTGTTCATCATTACATGAAAGATAAAACATGTGCCTGAGTGTGACTTTAGTTGAGCGTGCGTCTACATATTGACAGAAGTGGTGAAATTATACATCACGATGTTTTGTAAGAAATTGTACATCATGAAATTGGAAGAGCTATTTATAACCATGTCGATCCTTAAACCTAAAACTGAAATGGACTAAAAGTCCAAAAAACATGTGTAATAAAATTATGATACTTAATTATTTTATTTCCAAAGCAAACTAATTATTGAATTTCATCACATATCAAAATATAATGTTTTTAATGTTATTTATTTTTCTCAATATTTATAATAATTAATAGAAAATACATAAATAATTAATTAATGTAGACACTACTATATACCAAGAAAAGGTTGAGTAGTCACTTTTACCAAACCAAAGTGGAGAAACCAATAATTATGTATATAAAGATATTCCCACTAGAAAGTGAAACAAGTTAAATAGGTAAATATTATTTTCGAATATTGTTTCCAAATAATGATGAATAATATACTTTTGCCTTAGATGGATTGGGATTCAAGGTTTGGTATATAAGGATAATTTTGATTAATTAACTACTAAAAAAAGTTCATATAAAAACGAAATTTTCTTTTAGACATGTCAGAGATGATTATTATTCAAATAAATGGATTTGTAATCTAAGTTTTTGGTCCCTCTAATTTGGGCATATGAGCCACATGCAACCACATGGATTTGGATCATCCGTCAAATCAAACACACATACATATATAATGTAGTTAAATAGTGGCTTTACCAAGTGGGTGGTGGTGTTATGTTATGTTGTATTAATATTTATAAGTTATAGTATTTAAATTTATAAGAAATTTTAATGGCTGCATAGTGTTAGTTTTATGTTTCATTATTCCCACAAAATCCTCTAAATTAGCTTTATGAAATAATTTATATAGAAAATTTACGTAGGCCATATGACTCACATGCATCTCTACTTTTACTATAATGAATCAATGATTAATGACCCATTTGAGTTTATACATAAACGTATAACACAAGACTTTGTATTATTACGACAAGATGATGTCGGAATTACATATTTTTCTTTAATTAATCTAATTAATGGAATAATATTATTTGTAGATACATATTAATAGCAACAAAATAGTACAAAATAGTACAAAAACCAAAGTTGAAAAACAAAGACACAACAACTTAATTATGTGTCTTCTTGTTATAGTTTCAAAATCATATGCGTTCTCATACGTTAGAATCTTAATAAACAATATAAAGTTAATAAACAACAAAAATATTCGTATGTACTTGTAAAAATCTTCAAGCCCCACATCTTAAATGTTTCCATTTCACCAAACGTTCTAAAAAATCCATAACCTATATATATATTAAACCCAAAAATATTAGAAAAATAATAAAAAATAACATATGATTTAATGTGTAATATATATAGACTGAGAGAGCTTGCCTCGTCTGGCTCTTGAAGAGAATAAGAAGCTTTAGTCTCCTTTGCATATTTAGATACAAGAATCCCAAGACCTTGTCTTTTATCTCTTAGTATCTATTACAATGTCACTTTAATATTTATGTAACTATTCATTTAATAAATTTAATTATCGATAAATATGCTTATAAGAAATACCTTAAATGCATCTTCATCAGTCCGATCATCTCCAATATATATAGGAAAAACATCCTTACATTTATCATATCCTATACATGTTAAACACTAAGTTATCAAAATTAATAATGCTAATATCAACTAGTGAAGATTAGATAAAAAATTAACTTAAAAAACCATTATGAAAAATAAATAATTAGTCATGAATAAAGTTTTACCAAGTGATTCTAACAAGAACTCAAGTGCTTTGCCTTTATCCCATTTAATGATTGGTCTAATTTCCAACACCTGAAATAAAACAAGACCTAAAAGGTAAATAATCATGATTAAAAACATAATTTTATGTTGAGATAAGAACTAATTAAAATTATTATTTTCTATTATATTATTACTTTTCTTCCTTGAGTAAGCATGAGATTTGGGTAGTTCTTCAACACTAATCTAACTTGATGTGCCAAGTCACTCCATTTCTACAAATTTTATATATTAGTTAGTTAATTAATTTTAAAATTATATATAATTAATTTGATATAAATAAATAATCTCATACATTTTCTTCTACGCATCGAAAGTGAACAGATGCACAAAATTTGTTATTCTCAACTTTGGCTCCTGGAATTGATTTAGTTTTCTCTAATAGTTTTTCATAAACCTAAAAAAAGGAAAATACAATATTTTATTTAATATTAAATATTAAATTAACCAAAATAAAAATCATTGTAAGAATTAATGTAACCTCATTGATCACTGGGAGGAACTCTGTCGCAGGTTGACAAAGAAGAGATTGTGTTTTCTATAATTTATTAAAGAAATTAGAAAAAAATAAAGAGAATAATAATAAATTTATCTTATAATATATCAAATATATTCATACTTTATTATATTTATGCTCTGGTCCTTTAATGTCCATGCCATGACTTCCAGCATAGTACAACTCAGTTAATTTCACAAAACTATAAACCTGAAACATATATAATTTATAATAAAGTAAAAATAAATATGAATATATAAAATAAATAATTAATAATGATATATATTATACCTTCTCTCTACATCTCCCACTGACTATGGCTGTTGGAAAGCTCTTACCCAGTTTCCTCACAGTATTTCGCATCTGAAAAAAATATTAATAAAAATTGTTTAATAAAATTAATTGCAATATTACGACCATGAATATTTATTAAACTAGGTAATTATTATAGATATTTTATCAACACAAAAAATAGTTATATTTTTTAAATAACATGTTAAACAAAAATCTTGTAATAACATATGGAGAAATATAATATACCCCAACAAATTATATTTTTCTAAAATGATACCAACACAAAATACTAACCCTACAACATTTTCTATGTATATAAAATGTATCTTCTCATTAGCTTTCTAAATTTTTTAATTAATTATTATCAGTCTATAATAAAATCATGATTATTTACTTAACCAAGTTGCATGATCATATAGTAAAAATCTTACATTATGTTTATATGACCATTTAATAAACAAATATTTATTCTATGTTAAAGCTCTATATTTACAAACCTACCTTCTTGGACATGAAAGCTCGATCAGGATCATCAACAATGGGAGAGAGTGTACCATCATAATCAAGAAACATAACTATTTGTTTTCCATCAGATTCAAGAATTATTTCTTCAAACATGTTCAAAGCTGATGGATGATCTCTCTACAGAATTTACAATTCTAATCATTTAATAAAAATAAAAGAAATATTAAAAAAATGGGTAAACAAAGAGAACATACGATCCAAGAAGATTGGCTATTGAAGGATTTAGGACGAGTAGGAGAAGAAGCTCTCATGGAATTAACCCATGATCTTATCAACCCTCCTCTTCCCTCGTTGATCTCAAGACTTTTTGTTGCCGGTGACTTATCTCCGGCATATAAAACCTCCGGGTCTGAGATGATATTTGTCTCCAACATTATACTAATGTTCTCTTCAATGAATCCAACTGAAGAATAAAACAGAGAAGATAACATATCAATAAGATGTTTTTGTATATAGTATTATATTATATGTTAAAAACATTGTATATACTTATTGATCTGTTAATTCATTGGCAAAAAACAACATTTACCCATTTTTCGAATGATCAAAACTTAATTGTAAATTATAGTTTTGTTGAAAATGAGACTGAATATGAGTTTAACTAAGGGGATGGCTGATTTTATAGTTGAAAGAACACTTAAAAAAAAGACAATATTTAATAAAAAAATAAAAATGAGATATTGTTATGTGTTTGTGTCCGAATAAAAACCATCAAGTGCGAGTCCCACTACACTATCCACGTGTATATGTGGGTCCCATAGGTGGCTTCCTTGCTGTCTTGCTTTGGATATCTTTTGGCGTTGGAGTGTTCCCATCAAGTGCCACGTGGTCCCCTCTAAATAGTTCATATAATAATTTTGTTTGATTATTTTTTATATAGTCCACTAACTTATATTTTAATCTCGTTTACGATACTGAATTTTAGCTTAACGATCGATGATATATAATTATATAATATCTACGACGAATTAACGTATTTTTTACTATATGCAATAATGCAAAAAAATATGAAATGAGTAACGATTCCGTGAATAATTTTGTGATATATAGCCTACTTGTAACATACTAACATCTACAATATTATATATTAATGTTCAAAATATTATTAAATTTTGGAGGCCATGTTTTATAAGATACAGTCAGAATATTATAACATAGTCTAGATTTTTTATTTATTTTTATTTTTCGTTGTCAGTGATACATTAACCTATAGTATAAAAAAAATAAAATCGAAAATGGCCTATGGTCTCACAGCCTCATGTTCCACCATTAGGAACATGGCATCAAGTCTAGGTTTATAGAATTAGCCATTGTTTACTATAGATCCTCATATGATGAACTCTTCTTCTTTTTATAAATTTAAATAGTAAAATATTTATTAGAAAACACTAGGATTGGGATTATATATTGTGCCGACATATATATATAGACCAATCACCGTAACATGTAAGTTTATTTTGTTAACATGCAATTATATAATGAGACAAAAGTGATCTCCAAACTAAACTCGAACACGTTTTTGTTCTTAGTAGGTTTCACTAGTGTTTTAACAGCTGTGCTGTGTTGTGAAGTGCTACTGCCACATGGCTAAGTAGTTAACAACTATCTACTCTTTGGTCAACGTCTGACACAATCTGAACTCTAGTTTGGTCCAACAAAAAAAAACATTAATTAAGCAAATTTATTTGTTAATAGTTTCTCTACTTACATGAGATTTCTCCTTATTATATACCACATCAAATGTAGCTACAATCTCTGCCACAAGAAAAAAGAAACCTATCATTACATGCTTATATGATAGATATATCGTAGTACATGATCTTTTAGGTTTTGGAACCGAGAGTTCACGTGCAAGGAAACAAATTTGTCTCCACCAACCACGTGACATATCTTACACAAACATAGAGCACTATCCATTTAAACCAAACACAAGTTTTGCCTATTACAGTACCAATTAAGATTGGTTATATATAGTCACATATGTTAACCAAGAAAATGTATTTGTAACTATATAACAAAGTAGCTAATATATAATGACAATTCAGAATCGGTTCTTGGGTCATGCAGACTAAGCATAGGTTTGCGACAAATTGTTATTATCATTTTTATTTTGCTTTGTTTTTATAAAGTTTGTTATAGTTATGGCATAGTTCAAACGGTAGAAGTAGAACATTAATTAGTTTGTGTCTTGAATTCAACTACTGAATAAGTTAAGGGTGTAAGGAAAAAGTCAATTTATAAATTATTTATACTGTAGAAATAAAATTATGAATCTATAACCTAATCTTTTTTTTTTTAAACCTATAACCTAATCCTATAATTTTACTATCACTTTTTGTCTCATCATTTTTAGATATGATATCAAAATATGTAACTAAAGACTCAGACAAATTAAAAACCCACCAAGAAATATCCATTACAAAATTATATTATAATAAAGTTCAGTTTATTTAAAAACAATTAGTGAGTTTTAAATTAATTTACTTGATTTTTTATTTACTAAATCAGGAAAAAATATTAATTCTGGATCTCTTGTTCATTGAGAACATGGAACCAATTATAGAAGACTGCAAATACTCTCCTTACTCTCAGGCATGTGATAAGATCCAAACAAACAACATATAAATTAATTGTTCCATTATTATACTTGTGGAATATTCAGAAAATTTACAAAAATATCTAATTATTTATTTTCACACTTCAATAATAATCTTTATAATATGTACATTAAACCTTTATATTTAAACAATATTTATGTTTATATATTGAAATAAAACTTTAGCTGTGGCCCCATTTCTTTTTTAACTTTCTATTTACATTTGTTCTTATTATATAGTGGGAATGCTAAGCTTCAAAATATATATAATTTTATATTAAAATATTTATAATTCACTTTTTGAGAGACATTTGATGAGACATCAATCTCCTTTATATGGTGGGAATCTTTGTCGCCAATAAATAAAATATCAATAGAAAGAAAGAGCATTGCCATTTACTATATCATTTGTTATGAAAATTATAGATTTTAAAATCAATTAAAAACTATGATACATATCATCCTCAATTATTGTGTTGATAAAGTTTTGAAAATGTTGTAAAAGTTTCAAATGAAAATTTCACCATGCATGTTTTGTGTTTTTAATTTAAAAAAAAACTAAAAAATGTAGATATATATATATTTTAAAATAAATTCTAGTTCAATCATTCTCAGCATGTTGATTATAAAGAAACAAAAAGGAAGAAAGGAGAAATAAAAAGCTGGAAACCTTTAATTTTGGGGAATATTATTTAAAAACAACAATAAATAAAGTATTAATATTGTTGTCAATATATTTCACATTTGATTAATTTGTTAAAGTTTTTAATTAAGGTCCATGGAAATTAAATCTAAATAATATATCTTTGTAAATATTATTTTGATTTTTCTCAAATTTCAGCTTTTTAGAGTTGGATAATAATTGAAAATCATAATGATAAATATGTACAACTTACAAGTTGTCATTTTTTTATTTGAGTGTAAAGTATAACTAATCATTAGGAAATGTTCCTCACCTTAAAAACGAACTTAAATATCCTTTGCATAATTTAATTAATTTATTTAGAGAGTGTATATAGTATCTTGCTTTTTTTTTGTTAAATAAATCCAATATATGTTGATAAATTTTTATACGTTTTAAATACTTTGTGTAATATAAAATGAATGTTTTTAATTTTATGCACACTTATTGTTTCATTTTTAAAATTACTCATGCCAAATAAATTCAATTGAATTTAAATCATATTTAAATTAATTAGTTTTATTAACAATGAAAATAATGAGCTTAGAAGTAGCAAAAGTATTGCAAAAATGTCTTAGCATCTTAGGTAGCTCTTGAGATCCTCCAAAAGTCACCAGTCTTTAAACTTACCTTTTGAAATTTAATTAATATAAATACTTTTCATTTGTTTATAAGATATAAATATTTTTTTATATGGATAAAAAAAACATAGAATAAACGATACATGTAACATATTTGTTTAAAATAATATAAATACTTGGCATATTCTCAATTAAATTCCACATGAGCCAAAACTTTATAGTTCAATCTTACTCTATGAATTAAATATTTTAAGTGACTAAAAATGTAATGGGTCTAATAAAGTATATAACACATGAACCACATTATTAATAAGTAGTTAATTACGGTTAAGGCACTAAACGGATTCAAATCGAAACAGTTGGTATTGGAGATATTTTGTAATTAATATCTAAAGATGAGTCCTAGTAAGCTTAGTGCTGGACTTATGCTCTTTCTACGTATCTTGCATTAACCCTAGACCCATTTTTTTATTAAATTAATTATTTTTTTCTTTCGAACAAAATAAATTTGAGTAATTAGTAACTTGATAAATTAGGCAGATGACAATATTCAAATGAAAATTAAAATATATTAAATAGTAAAACCGTCATGTTGTGATTAGAAAATAAAATAAAAGACAAATAATTAGCTTTGCTCTCAAATATATCCATCATATCAAATCAAAGAAGAATATAGATAATGCCTGTTAAGTTAACAATAATGCTATTTAAATTCAAAATAACTATACATATTTTTAAATTTTGTTTGTGTATTAATATACACAACTGTAACTAAATGTATCATATATTCATATATTGAGAAATAATCATATATTCATATAACATAATATATATTAATGCAAAAAAAAAGAGCTTTAAATTAAAGGCCCATGTAGGTTTCACAACCAACTTAAATATGAGGCCTTTTAATAACCACCAGAGGCTATAGGCTCATGATGATAACATTGTACCTCTTAATTGGATCTTTTTGTAGTGTGATAGAACTGAGAGACTTCAAGACCACTTCACTGAACAAGTCAGGTTTGTATATTGATCACTTGCATTAATGTTGCTTTTTTTATTGTTCACAAAACTAAGACAAGACCATGCTTTATGTTTTCCACATTCATCATGACATATAATTATATTCATAGATCATAAATTTGGTTATATTACAAGGAGACACAAACATAGTTTACTTTTAACTCTGGTACACAAATTAACCCTAAGCAACTTCTCCATATTATCACTCACACACATTCATATAACTTATATACAAAATCATATCATATATATAAACCAAACAATGGAGCATAGGTCCCTTTTGATTCATCTTCACTTGTACTCCATGATCATGTTATTCTCTGGTGCAAGTCCAACACAAGCCCTAAGAATGTTCTCCAGCATTGCTCTTTGCTTCGACAGAGCATTGACCACTGGTGTTCCAGGTGGTACAAGAGGTGCTTTGGTTAGGTAACTGAGTATAGTAGCTACTGGGTGAAAAGAGTGAAACTTGCCCTGAAATGTAAAAAGATTCAAACTAAGTTTTAAAGCTAATGATGATACAAGCCTCATTGAATACAAACCTCTCCTTCAGCTTTGAATTGGATCCTTGTGCTAAGTTCAGCAAGAAGAACAAGATCTAAGATGATTGGAGCAGCTAAGAGAGAATCTTCACAAGTGTTATGCATCACAATTGTGTTTCTTCCTCCCATGAATATCTCAGATGTGTACTCATCCATTGCTCTTTTACTATCAGCAACATAAGGCACATACTACATAACAATACCGAGATTTAAGACTTGTTGTTAAGATAAAGGAGGAAGAGATGAATCTAGAGTTTGGTTTAGAATCAAACCTTAATGACAACAACATGGTCAGGGTGTTCACCAGGATCAAAGAGGATCCCATTACTAGCTACCATATCATCTACAACATTGCTCTTTGAAATCTCCTTAGATCGAAAAGTTTGTGGCGCTGAGAGGTTCATACCATCATTGTTTCCTAAATGATTATAGCTCACAATCGAAGTAGGCTGCAAGAAAAAAAAGCAATCAACATGTTTCTTTACTAACAAGAAAGACTTAAGTTAGGTTCTATGATCTTACCTTGATGCCAGCTCCAACAAGGAAATCAACCAATACCGATTTCATCTTAGTCTGACCACTTTTGAAATCATCTCCACCGATTAAACAATTTCTCGATATGGCCAATTCGATAAGACCAGGTACAAAAGTATTTTGAGGACTCCCATTAATGAAAGGGATACCTTCAAGAACACAAGCAATGGCGTAAAGTGTAGAAGGCGAGATCTCAGATTCATTCTTTTCAATAGAAGCCATTAGATTCTCCATTGTATCATTAAGCCCTGTTATTACATTACTATAACGCTCCGTGTTTGCTGTCCATAGAACAACTAACTTATCCACTTTGTTCTTCTCCTTAAACTCCCTATACAGATTCAGACACACCAAACACATTAATACACTTAACGAACTAAACTAAATAACAATCCTTGTTATTACCTCATGTCTTTGATGATGTGATCAACTTGTTCTTTCTTAGTACCTTTGATCACGCTATTGGCACGTGACCCTTGATTTGCAGCGATGAAATCAGGATCATAGATTCCAGGAAGTGGGATCATGTGTTCCATATAAGGTCTAAGTTGTTTCTGCAGATCAATGTCAAGCACTTTGGCTCTAGCCATAGCATCAGCTAAGTTCATGTTACTTATGTCCCAACCACCAAAGACAACATCGTCAGGATTCACCATTGGGAGAAGACTCTTGAAAGGAGCATAGATCTCTTCACCATTGTAAGATCCAACACGAATCGAAGAAGCTTGAGTTAGTGATCCAAAGTAATTGGCTTGTTGTACTTTATCTTTCGTTGCCCATGAGATTCCTCTACACAAAAACTCCCAATTAAAATCTCAATCAAAATCTAAAACTGAATCAGAGATTTTATTACACTCACTCTTTGTTAGCAATCACACCAGCGGTTAAGGTTGATCCATTGTTTCCTCCCCAACCAACAAGCATAACCCTAACCACAAAAAAATTCAAAATGTGAGCTAGATTTCGAAATTTTAACACAAACCCAGATAAATTCATATCGGGAAATCAAAGGAAACTAGTTAAAAAATCAAATTTTTGCGATTTTAGTTTACCCTAATTTGGGGACACGAGTGTCTGTTTTGAAATCGTATTTGACAGTTTTTGGTTTCACGATCCATTGATATGAACCATTATGATTCTCATGAACGACTTCGGTTGTTTCGTAATCGTACACTGAATGAATCTCATTCTCTGTGTACTTCACATTTGGGCTCTCAACTTTGAAGCTCTCAATGAACATTTTTGTTTTTCCCGATAAATTCAGAGAAATGTTTATTTTCTCGGATAGAAGCAGTGTGTGTTTGGTTTGTATTGTGATCTCGGATCAACGAACAAGAGTGATCATATATAGACGAGAAACAGAGTAGGAAAAGCCACGTGGCGATTCGTCAGTGTTTTAGATGATCCTTCTTATAGCGAATGGAGATAGTTCAAGCCCACTTAAGGCCCAAAGAGACTAAAAGCCGCTAAGCCATACGTGTTTGTTCACACGTGTGGGAAAAACGACAATGTGTGTAACACGTTCGAAGCTGGGTCCATACACGTGGCGTGATGAACGTGAAGACAAGTCTTGTTGTTGTTTGCTTTCTCATCTTCTGGGCCCCACTTTTTAAGTCTTGTGAAGACACTCGAAGGCGCCCGAGAGATGAGGAACAAGAAGCGGTTGTTGCGGTAGGGACAGTTAAAAACGGACATAGTTTGAAGCTTTCAGTCACTAAGATACGCGTGGAAGCCACGCGCAATCTTATTAGATGGACTCACGACAAGGATGTAGTTGTCACGGCTAATGAAGGCGCGTGAGCTAGATAACGTCTTCGTTAACCGTATTACTGACCAAAGTACAAAACTAGAAGGTGAAAGGTCCCATTGACTAGTTCAATGTATCGAGATGAATCTAATAAAAATATTATTTGTAATTTTGCGGTTGAAAATCAAATTCTTATTAGTTTAGAAAAATCTAGATGCATACAAGTTTACAAAATCTATGCAAATTTAAACTTATAATATATATGATCTCTTTATTTTGGCTCAAAAAGATAGTACTTCATTCCATAAATATTTAATTTTATATTTTTTATACACAAAATTTTTAAAATTTTATTTTTAATTATATTTTAATCAAATTTTTAACTAATTANATTACATATATATATATATATATATATATATAATGCTAACATACATTTTTTCTTTTTATAATATTACTTATACATTTTTCTTTTTTCCTTCTTAGTTGTTTAATAACATCATGTTATTACTTACCAATGGTATATATAAGTTAAATCAAGAAGGTTATAAGTCATTGTCAAAGAGAAGTGAAAGAGTTGTGGAGTAAATGTATATGACAAAAATAGTGACCACCAACCAAAAGCAAAAGACAAGAAGTGGGTTAGTCCTTATTCCGTGTAAGCATAATAATGAGTGGTCCTATTTTTAAAACTTTTACTTAAAATATTTCATGCAGAGATCATATTTATTATGGATCTACTTGCATGAAAATGTATGAGAAGGTAAGAAATCATCATCATATTTGTGAAACACAAAATCAAGGATCTAACATTTATGAATAATTTTTTTGATAGAGATTTAGATGATAACACAATTTACTATAAATGATTCAACAAAACTTTAGACAATCTTGGTTAGTTCATAACATTTCTGTCTTAGTCGATTACCAAAAAAACTATTATTTCTAAAAAATGTTGGACATATCCTAATCACTTTTAGTTTTAAATTTTCTTTAAATATTGTAAAAAATGTATCGATCCGTTTTAGACCACACATACTTTGTGTTCCTTTCATTTTCTTGTGTTCTTTTTCGTTTAGTTGTTTTCAATTTTGTTTTTATGTTTACTTGTGAAATTGATCATCTCTCTTGAATATGTGAGAAGTCTCTAGGTCAATTATATATATATATATTGGGTCAGTTAGTATATTATATTGGTTACTTTTAATACACACACGTTTGATTACTTATTTACCTTTTTAACACACATTTTAATATTTTGGAGTTACACTTTATAACAAAAGTAATTTTCCAAATTTTTATATTCGATCTAGATTGCCGAATCGACAGTTGATCTATAAATCGACTACAAACAATAAACTAATATATATATATATATTAGTTTATTGTAAAATGTATTAATAAAAATATAGAGAACATATAATATTTTTTAATCATAAACAAAAACTATAAAATTTCAAAAATCAGTTATTATATAATAAAATATTCATAAACTATTATAGCTAAATAAAAATAGATAAAAACACAAATAATTAGTTAGTTATATTTGAGTCAGAAAAATAAAATGGACAATCACATGTATACGTTATTAAAACTTAAAAGTTATACAAATAATTTTAATTCTCAAAATCAAACATTTTATTTGTATCAAAAGTGTTATAAAATAAAAAATGTAAATATTTAATTAAAAATACTGATCCGTACTCTATTGGATTACTCAAACCGGCCGAAAAGATTAATAAATAATAACGGAGTTTTTTTGGGTTTCTGATCTGCTGGGCTGGGCTGGGCCGGGCCTGATATATCTTAAAAGTTAAAAGTAAAACAGTGCAACTTACTCTTTTACCATTTTTAACTTATTATTTCTTACCAATACAACTTTATAAAATTTTGGAGAGAATAATTTATAGTTTACATGAACATAAAAGCA
>KE158918.1:141984-153196 GCA_000411055.1 Leavenworthia alabamica | reverse complement strand
GCTCTGAGTAGCCATTGGAGAAGGTGGGTTGGTGAGTGGAGAAATAAAGAGTCGAGCTTTGAGGGAATTTGTAAAGGAGAGAGGCGCCTCGGAGGAGTTGGTGAGGGAATTAAAAATAAATAATTATATTTTTTTAGAAAAATAAATTAGCCACCAACCCTTGGAAGAATTTGCAAAACAGAGTTAGAAAGCTAGTCGCCGGCGTTCTGATGATGATGTCACTGGGAAGATCCAATATTATTTTGATTGGGTTTGGGTTCGAATAGCTAAATAACGGTTTTTATCAATAAATTAAACCAATTGTATTATAAATTTCGGTTTAGTTTGATTTAATTGTTTCGGTTTTCCAATCGTATTATAAATTTCGGTTTAGTTAGATTTAAATAGTTTCGGTTCGGTTATCGTTTTAATTATTTATCACACACAGTTATGGAGGAGAGAAACAAATCCGGCGATTCTTCCGTCGCAAACCTCCCTCACCAGGTAAACTTTCCGACGATAAACCATCATTTATGTGTTTGATTATGCGAAGAGTGTGCTTCCGTTATGATTATCCATTTTTCAGTCTTCTGATGGAACCAGTGGCTGTAAAATCACCACTGAGGAAGCTGAATCGCTTAATAACAAGTAATGATTCTGAGATTTCATATTTTTGTTCTTTCGAAATGATTTATATATTCAATTATCTGATTCAGAAGAAGCAATTGTAATGGTGAAAATTTATGGTTCATGTTACACTCATTGTTCCAAGTCCTTTTAGTGTTTCTTATAGGAAGAACTATACAGAGCACAAATCTAAGGAAATGACTGGTAGTAACATATTATCTAACAATGGTGAAGATGATAATGATGATGATGATTCAAATCACAAGAAAGGACTTCATTATCATCAACATCAGGTATATAATACCTAATTTTATAGAAATGGTTACACACACAAAAGCTCAATAAGATTCACCTCAGCTAGTCCAAGGAATATTATGTTGTATGTTTTCTGTGTAGCGTTTGACATCGATTTTGGCAGTGGAGCCTCCCTCATCTCACGACGTTCCCATTAGCAGAACCATTGATCTTGGCCATGGAAGTGACCTCATCTACATTCAGAGGTTTCTTCCCATTCAACAATCTTGGACTTTCTTCGATTATCTTGACAAACATATTCCTTGGACCAGACCTACCATTCGTGTCTTTGGTCGATCTTGCCTTCAGGTTTTACTGTGTCTCTTCTTTGGTTCAATTAAATAGTTTCAAAAGTAAAGAACAAAGATTGATATGGCTCTTTCAATTCTTTAAAGCCGAGAGACACTTGTTATGTTGCAAGTAATGGAGTAGCTGAGCTTGTATACAGTGGCTACCGACCTGATCCTTATTCGTGGGATGAGTTTCCACCTCTCAAAGAGATTCTAGATGCTGTAAGATTGAAACAATGTCTATGTTCTTGTCTCCTTTGTTCTACTACTTGTGAAGAACTAACGTTTCTTCTTCTTTTATTGTCTTGTGTAGATTTACAAAGCCCTTCCTGGAAGCAGATTCAACAGTTTGCTTTTAAACAGATACAAAGGCTCCAATGACTATGTGAGTTGGCACGCAGACGATGAAAACATTTATGGTCCAACTCCTGAAATTGCTTCAGTCTCATTTGGTTGTGAACGTGATTTTGTGTTAAAGAAAAAGAAACATGAAGAATCTTCTCAAGGTAAATGACAATTAATTAACACCAAAAACCATGAAGGTATCATCAATATGTTTATTTGGTTTTTGAAGGACCAGTGAAGAAGAAGTTAAAGAGAAGCAACAAAGAGGATCATCAGCAATGTTTGACATTGAAGCATGGGTCGTTGTTAGTGATGAGAGGTTACACTCAAAGGGATTGGATTCATTCTGTGCCAAAACGTGCTAAGGCACAAGGCACTCGTATCAACCTCACCTTCAGACTTGTTTTGTAAATGAGGTTTAAAAAACCGAATAAACCGGGAAAACAAATTTTTGGTTTAATCGGTTCGGATCATTTTTTAATCGGATCTGCTCCATGCAAAAAAAATCGGATTAATCGGATAAAAAATTTATTTATTAGATTTATTCTATCAAAAATAAATAATTTTAATTCAAAAATTAAATTTTAATCCTAATAATTTAAATAAATCGAATAAATTAATTATTTTAATTCAAAACGAATTTGATCTATTTCGGATTTTACCCAGCGGCTTCGTTGACATTGAGTAGGCTTATCATCTTAAAATTGAGTATTTCTGATGTGTAAAGTCGTTTTAAATTAATCTAAAATAGACGTGAAGAAAAAAAATATAAATATATATATTATTATATTTAAGTGTTTGACAGAACATAAAAGGGAATAAATCAATAAACAGAAAAAAAAAAAGAAGCTTTTACTTAGTCCCAAGCGATATTTTAATTTTGAATTTTATAGAATTTAAAACGTTTTCAAATTTTCAATCGATCAAAGGAGAAGAGTTATGGAACCGTCGAAGGATCCGCATCATTCCACCGCCGATCTTCTTTCGTGGTCTGAGATCCGTCGTCCTGAATATTCCAATGCCGCTAATCATAGCTCTAACTATCAGGTACGTTTGAATTTTCCGGCGAGAACTCATCGTTTCTGTGTTTCAATTTTGATTATGTTTAGTGATTTCGTTGTGTATTATACATTTTCTCAGCCCTCTGATAGAATCAGCGAGGCACTTAGTGGCTGTCGAGTAACTAACGACGAAACCAAATCGTTTAATAACAAGTAATCAACGATCTCCATCTCTTTCATTACGTATTGTTTGATTTTGAAGAAGCAATTCGTTGATTTAGGGTTTCATTTGATTAGTTTAGTTTCTGATTCCTTCTGTTTACAGTGTTTCGCATAAGAAGAATTGTTGTGAGCATAAGCTAAATGAAATGAGTGGTAGTGACATATTCTCCGATACTGATAAATATGAACCAGTTCATCAAACACGAATCCATTATCATCAAGATCAGGTACTTGTTTCATCTCATTGTAGCTCTATTAAGGATTCAACTGTTGTTGATGGATACTACTATTAAACTACTTTGTTTTGTAGCTGAGTCAAATATCTTTCAGCGGTGAAGATAATGTGTTGACTCCAAAGAAACCAACCGAAGCTGCAAAGCAAAAGGACTTGAGCAGAACTGTAGAAACCAAAGCTGATTCAAAGAGCAAGAAGAAACCGATATCGACCAAAGCTATGAGTTGTGAAGAAGAAAATGTGTTGACTCCAAAGAAACCAACCGAGGCTGTGAAGCTGAGCAGAACCATAGAAACCGAAGCAAATTCAAAGAGCAAGAAGAAACAGATATCAACCAATACTAAGACTAAACCTATCAGTTGTGGTCATGATAACACCTTACCATCTCCACTTACTCGTCGCTTCTTGGCTAATGTAAGTAGTCTCTTTATATAACAATGGTATTGATATGATATAGTTACAAAACTAACTTATGTTGTTTTTTAAAACAGGAGAAAAGTGGTAATGAAGAAAATGTTGTAAAGTCATCAAAGAAGATACAAAACCAAAAGGTTCAACAACTAACAAGCAATGGTATCTTTGTATCTGATAATGTTCCTATTGGTTATTCAAAGAAGATGCAAAGCTCAGCTAAAAAGCGAGAAATGAGTGGTCATAATATATTTGCAGATGGGAAATCGGAATATCGAGATTACTACGGTGGTGCGAGGAGACCTCCCGGTGGTGAAAGCAGCATTTCATTAATCTAAATTGAGTTTTTTTTTTAATAACTATCTCAGACAAACACTCTTAAGACCAAAGTGGTTTGTGTGGTCTCTCAGACAGACACTTCAACACGACTTATGTGTATATGCTTTTTATGTTCGTTTATTTATTCAGTTTCTTATTGATTGAGAAGACAGTTAAAAAAAGACCAGCGCCTTATCCATTGGGCCGCGTTATACATTGGGCTGCCTTATCTATTGGGCCGTGTTATCCATTGGGCCGAAATGATAAAAAGTTCTCATGGATATTTAATGGTATACATAAAAATATAATAACATTAAGGAGATAAGCACAGTTTCTATATAATTAAATTATTGTTAACGAATTTATATTTATTTTGAACTTTGGTGAGTATTGTTTACTTGTTAATAATATTAAATGAATTTGACATATATAAAATCTAATTAAATAATTGACACACTAAATTACTATATGTACCATTTTTTTCTTTTCTTTTTTAAAATTGTTTGACATGTGTTGACATATAATTAATTGACTGACACAGGTAATTTTGTAGTTAATTACATGTAAAAAAGTATTTGACATGTGTTGACATATAATTAATTGACTTGACACATGTAACAACTACATGTAAGGGAATAATCAAACTATAAGAATATACAGTATTCTTATTATGATATGGTTTATTTTGGTAATTATGTATTCATAAGAGTTTTTAATACTCAATAACTTCTTTTGGTTAACAATATATAATTTATAAATCACTTAAATAATTTACTTTTCTAGTAATTATTTGTTGAAAAATAATATATAACATAACTTCATTAGATAAGACTGAGAAATATATTCACAAATTGTTTTATATATATAGAGATGCAATCTCATGATTTTTTTAACTTTTCTAAATTCACAAATAACAAAAGTTCATATATTTTGTTTAATATGAACTATAATATAATAAATTTATATTTAATATATTTTAAAACCACATAAAAATAACTAAAAACATATACTATATCTTATTTTGATATTAGATTTATAACTCAAATTATTTGGGGGCTAAACATAACATATATTTTAGCTTAAAACAGTTTTGTCTCACAATTTTGAGTAAGAAACAATAAGCAAAGACTCTCAAAACCATGCACTAATAAGGATTTGGCCAACCCTATACAAACAAAGACCATGAAGACACTGCAACTAGGATTTGTCAATTATTGTTTATATTCTCACTAATATTTACTATTTTTTTCACACAAAAAAACAATCAATCGAGTGCTTCATTGTATTATTTTTTTATAAATCTTATTTTATTTCTCTCAAAGATCTTTATTTTCTAAACTAGTCAAATTTCATTTACAAATTTAACCAAATAAATATTTTAAATTATATATTGTTAAATATGAGGATCATAGTAGAATTACATATAAACCAGAAGAATATTTTTGTCAACATGTGATAAAATAAATCCAACAGATAATATAATAATACTACAGACACAGTGAACAAAATAAAAATATCTGATTATAATAAAATATGATTTTAATTAAGATAAGGAAAAAAAAGGCAGAGTCGCGGAACTTGCGTCAGAAGAATTTGACTACAAATTCAATATCGACGGCCATTTTTTTTCACTACTCAGATGCTTCCATGTTCAATTTCATCTTCACTTTTAGTTTCATAGCTCTTTGATTTACTCTGTTAGTTGACAACGAAGACGAAGAAGAAAGCTTTCAACTTTACTCTTAAAGTTTCAACTTTTTTTAATTATATTTTAAGATTAGTTTCAGTTTTTATATTTGTTTTGAGCTTTTGAGATCGGAGAAAAGGAATCTATGGCGGAAACAAAACGATTCAGCCCAGTTAATGAATTAGGTCAAGTGAATGTTTTTGTTTTTTTGATGTATATATTTTGTGTGTTGTGTTGCTGAGTCAAAGTTTCAATCTTTATGTATAGATTCTATTCAAAGGTAGTATTTTTTTTATAAATCCATTATTGGTTTGAGAGTTTGAGTGATGAGTTGTTTTTAAGCTCATCATCACTATTATACTTATCCAACTTGAAAAGGAATCTAATCTAAAAATCTTTGTTTTTAGGTCTTGATCTTAGTGGTTTAGTTTTACTTCTTTACTCTTTATATACTTTGTTTATGATTTGTTTAGGCTTAATATTTCTTGTTAAGTTTGGTATCTGAACTTAGTTATTATTTAATTAGCTTCTTCTTGATATGAAGTTTGACTTTGGTTACTAGATCTGAAGTTACTAACCAAATGTACCATAGAGTCTCTATACTCCTATAGCTTGTGTTTGGGAACTATTCTTGATTTTTTGTGTCATCTCAATCTCATTGTAATACTTTTGTACATAGATGTTGGTCAAATACTTGCAGAAGCACGACATAGATGGCTTCGTCCTCCTGAAATCTGTGAAATTTTACAGAATTATCAAAAGTTTCAAATTTCTAATGAGCCACCTACTATACCATCAAGTAAAGTTTTGTTTTCAATCATGCTAAAATATTATAGCTAAAGTTTTGTCTTTTATGTTTTAATCTCTGTTTGATTTGATCATTTCAGGTGGGTCGGTTTTTATGTTTGATCGAAAGGTGCTTCGATACTTTAGAAAAGATGGTCACAATTGGAGGAAGAAAAAAGATGGAAAGACAGTTAAAGAAGCTCATGAGAGGTTGAAGGTAGCTCTTTGCTTCATAGCTCTTTGACAAGTCTAGATCAAAGGAGAAGCACCTATGAAGATTCTTTGATCTTGATATGATTTATTAAGATGTTTGTATGTGCCTATTAGTGTGATTTCGCTTGCTTAATGAGTATCGTGTGCAGGCGGGAAGTGTTGATGTTCTACATTGTTACTATGCACATGGACAAGACAATGAGAACTTTCAAAGACGAAGTTATTGGTTGCTTCAAGAGTAAGCATATTCAAGAATTATAACTTTTTGCATCATTTTCTTGTGATCTTAAACTATTATGATAGATTCTCTTCTCGCACCTTCTCATCTTATTTGTTGATTCTACATGAAGTATATTAGCAAATGGCTATTATTGTCTTCAAAGTTGACGTCGTCTCTTGTTGTGTTTTTGCTAAGTCTCTTGTTGTGTTTATGTTGGTGATTAATGCAGAGAGCTTTCCCACATTGTTTTTGTCCATTATCTTGAAGTCAAGGTTTGAACCAATATTGTTACTCACTAATTGCTCTGTCTAGTTTTTCTTTTCTTTTCATGGAAGTTGATACTTTGTGAGTGAATTTGGTAAATGAATCAGGGGAGTAGAGTTTCTACTTCTTTTAATCGAATGCAAAGAACTGAAGATGCTTCTCGGTCTCCTCAAGAAACTGGTGAAGTTTTGACCAGTGAACATGATGGTTATGCTTCTTGCAGCTTTACTCAAAATGATCACAGCAATCATTCTCCAACTACTGATTCAGCAAGTGTCAATGGTTTTCACACTCCCGAACTTGAAGATGCTGAATCAGGTGCTTCTTCTTTCATACATAATGTCACATCTACATATTGAAGATGCCTTAATTTCATAGTCTCTTATTACATAAAATTCATTCTGCAGCTTACAATCAGTATGGGAGCTCCACATTTTACTCTCATCAAGAACTTCAACAGCCTGCAACTGGAGGAAACCTTTCTGGTTTTGATCCTTACCATCAAATCTCTTTAACAAGTAAGTTCTTGGTGACCTGGTTCCAGTAATAACCGTCTGATACCTCCAACCTTATATGGTTTCTTATCTTTTTAGCAGCCAGGGATAATTATCAGAAAGAGCTTCGTACAATCCCCGTAACAGAATCTTCAATTATGGTAGACAAAAGCAGAGCTGTGAACGGTTCTGGAGTAACAAATGGGTTAAGAAACAGGAAATCCATTGATTCCCAAACCTGGGAAGAGATTTTAGGAAACTGTGGTCCTGGAGCTGAAGGCTTAACTTTGCAACCTAACAGTGAGCATGAAGTTCTGGACCAAATACTCCAAAGCTGCTCTTTTACTCCTCAAGATTTTGCCAGTCTACAACAGTCCATGGTCAAAAGCCAGGTAATACACAATTCTAATTGCTTATTTCTATGCTACTTTATTGATAGGCTATGTTATTCATTGAGTATATGAATTCTTTTTTCTTTTCGAACGTCTACAGAATCAGGAGATAAATTCAGGACTTGTATCTGATCGTACAATGTGGTTCCAAGGACAAGGTTTAAACTGCACTCAGCTTGAGATTGGAATTTACTTGTTCTTGAAAGCTAACCTTCAAGTTTTTTGTTTTTTGTATCAGCTACAGATAAAGAGCGAAATGCTATGAGCAATTTATCCTCAAATGAAAAAGCTCCATATCTATGTACCATGAAACAACATCTGTTAGACGGTGCATTGGGTGAAGAAGGTTTGAAAAAGATGGACAGTTTCAATCGATGGATGAGCAAAGAACTTGGAGATGTTGGTGTTATTGCTGATGCAAACGAGTCCTATGCTCATTCAAGTTCTAGAACTTACTGGGATGAAGTTGAGAGTGAGGATAGGTCCAATGGTCACAACTCTAGAAGGGACTTGGATGGATATGTTATGAGTCCTTCACTCTCAAAGGAACAACTCTTTAGCATCACTGACTTCTCTCCAAGCTGGGCATATGTGGGTTATGAAGTCACGGTAAACACTATCGCTCAATATCTTTTCAGGGGAGTCAAAAGATAGATGTGTACTCATTTCTTTTGCAAAAATTTTAGGTTATTGTCACTGGAAAATTCTTGCATTCTTGGGAAGAGGCTGAAATTGGTGAATGGTCTTGCATGTTTGGTCAGACTGAAGTTCCAGCAGATGTTATAGCTAATGGTATCCTTCAATGTGTTGTTCCTATGCATGAGGCTGGAAGAGTTCCATTTTATGTAACATGTTCCAACAGATTAGCATGCAGTGAAGTACGTGAATTCGAGTATAAGGTTGTGGAGTCTCAAGCTTTTGATGGCGAAGCAGACGATGAGTCTACTATTGAATGTCTTGAGGCAAGATTTGTTAAACTGTTGTGCTCAAAATCTGAAAGCCCAAGGTCAGTTTCTGCAAATGATAGCGATTTATCCCAGCTGAGTGAAAAGATTAGTTTACTGCTGTTCGAGAACGATGACCAGTTGGATCAGATGCTAATGAATGAAATCTCCCAAGAGAACTTGAAAAACAACCTTTTGCAAGAAGCTCTAAAAGAAAGCTTACACTCATGGCTTTTACATAAGATAGCAGAAGGTGGAAAAGGTCCAAGTGTGTTAGATGAAGGTGGTCAAGGTGTATTACACTTTGCAGCTTCTCTTGGTTACAACTGGGCCTTAGAACCAACAATAATCGCTGGTGTAAGCGTTGATTTTCGCGATATAAATGGTTGGACCGCACTTCATTGGGCAGCTTTCTTTGGCAGGTGAGTCAAGTCAACTTCTAGAGAGTGTTCACTACTTCATATCTTCTTCTCTCCTTTGATTGTTGTTTTTATATTCAGGGAGCGGATCATTGGATCACTCATAGCTCTTGGTGCTTCACCTGGAACTCTAACTGATCCGAATCCAGATTTCCCATCAGGAAGCACACCTTCTGATCTAGCTTATGCTAATGGTCACAAAGGAATTGCTGGTTATCTCTCAGAATATGCCTTAAGAGCTCATGTTTCTTTACTAAGTCTAAATGACAAAAACGTTGAGACTACACCTACCACCCCAACCACCCCATCTAGCTCATCATTAACAGACTCACTTACAGCTGTACGCAATGCTACTCAAGCAGCAGCTAGGATTCATCAAGTCTTCAGAGCTCAGTCTTTTCAGAAGAAACAAATAAAAGAACTTGGAAATAGTAAACTTGGTATGTCAGAAGAACGTGCTCTTTCATTACTTGCTCCTAAAACACACAAACCAGGACATGATTCTGTACAAGCTGCTGCTATAAGGATTCAAAACAAGTTCCGTGGTTACAAGAGTAGAAAAGATTATCTCATTACAAGACAAAGAATCATCAAAATACAGGTCTGTCTTTAAATGTTTCTTGACTCATTTTAGTTATAAACCAAATTAAACTGGTGAAGCTGTGTAGGCTCATGTAAGAGGTTATCAAGTTAGGAAGAACTACAAGAAAATAACTTGGTCAGTAGGGATATTAGAGAAAGTTATATTACGTTGGAGAAGGAAAGGAGCTGGTTTACGTGGATTCAAATCAGATTCACTTGTTGATAATAAAATGAAAGATGGAACTGAAGATGATGATGATGATGACTTCTTTAAACAAGGTAGAAAACAAACAGAGGAACGTTTACAAAAAGCACTTGCTAGAGTTAAGTCAATGGTTCAGTATCCTGAAGCTAGAGATCAATATCAAAGATTACTTAATGTGGTTAATGATATCCAAGAAAGCAAGGTAAAGTATGGTTTATATATATATAGAAGAATGATTCAACAAAACTGAAACAATCTTGACTCTTTGGTGTTTATTAGGTTGAAAAGGCTCTTGAAAATTCAGAAGGAGCTATTTGTTTTGATGATGATGATTTGATAGATATTGAAGCATTGTTGGGAGATGATGATGATGATGATGATGATACATTGATGTTGCCTATGTCCTCATCTTTGTGGAACACTTAGAAACAAAAAAACAAATCAGTTTGAAGCTTTGATGTGTTATTGTGTCATAACAACAGTATTTGACTTATGACTTATTAAACTTGTAAATTCTTATGTAATATATCTTCTTATTTTATGTAATTGCCATTACTTGAATTTATATGATAATATTTGAAACATACATCTAAAATTATATAACCAAAATAGTAACCTTATCATCATTACATGGCTTGGTCTATATGTTTTGTACATGGCATGGCTTGTTGACTTAATAGTCAAATTTTTTTTTTTTGGACAATACCTTTAGTATAGATTATTAATCTTTGTATAAGACATTGACCAATTAATACTAAACCCTAAACTCTAATTTAGATTCTATAAATTAGATATAAAATGATGTTTTTCTTAACATTTCAATGAGGGTTTAAATATATAGTCCAAAATATTATTGCTATTACTCTATTTTAAATTAAATAGTATAGTAATATATAGTCCAAACTAATTACTCTATTTTATATAATGGCAAGTATTTTATAATAATATCAACTATTTCGATTAACTCTAAATTAATGTACATTTTTAATATTCATAAAAAAAAGCAACAACTTGTGCTATAAGATTAGAGTTTAACAAAAGTATTCTTTAGATAAATTTATCTTGTGCCTTACAATATAAATAAATTACACTTTTTACAGTTAAAAATATTATTTACTAATATTACTATAAAAAAAAACTATTTACTTATCACGTGCCTTATATATTAACCTTGGTAGGTTGGTTGGTAAAGACCTAAAACAAGCATCTACTTTATTTTATTTTCTTCAGTTAATTAACTAACTATTAAATCCATCTTATGTTTGGTTTTACTCATTAACCAGC
>KE158918.1:121007-139707 GCA_000411055.1 Leavenworthia alabamica | reverse complement strand
ATGATAAACAAACCAGAGATTCTCCACAAAGCTATAGAAGAGATCGATAGAGTCGTCGGCAAAGAAAGATTAGTTCAAGAATCCGACATCCCAAAACTTAACTACATCAAAGCTATTATCCGTGAAGCTTTCCGTCTTCATCCTGTCGCAGCCTTTAACCTCCCACACGTGGCACTTTCCGACACAACCGTCGCAGGTTACCACATCCCTAAAGGAAGTCAAGTTTTACTTAGTCGTTACGGTCTTGGTCGTAACCCTAAAGTTTGGTCTGATCCACTTAGCTTTAAACCAGAGAGGCATCTCAATGAGTGTTCAGAAGTAACTTTAACAGAGAACGATCTCCGGTTTATATCATTCAGTACCGGAAAAAGAGGATGTGCTGCTCCGGCGTTAGGTACGGCGATAACAACGATGATGCTAGCAAGACTTTTGCAAGGGTTTAAGTGGAAACTAGCTGGAGATGAGACACGTGTTGAGTTGATGGAATCAAGTCATGATATGTTTCTTTCGAAACCTTTGGTTGTGGTCGGAGAATTAAGGTTATCAGAAGATGTTTATCCAACAGTAAACTGAGTTTAAGATGACGTACGACAAAGAAGAGTTTTGTTTATAATATGAATAATTGTTATTATAAGTGTATAAGCTAAAGTTTGGTCGTATGAACAAAACTACGTTCGGTTTTGGAAACACTTGAAGTGTGTTTCCTCTTTGGTTGATCAACATATATATATTGCTTTTTGTGTTAATGATTAATAAGGTATTCACATGTTGATAAAGATAGTATTTGATGGATAAGAAAAATGTATGGTACTCAATATGATTCCATGGAATATATATATTATAGATTCCTAAGTCTCCAAAAGATTTTTTTTTTAATAAATGATTAGTCATTTTATTTTAGGCCATTTTCTTAAATACAATCAAATTTAATTTAATTTCTAAAAATATTATTAAAATTGATTTAAAACAAAATTACTATTTAATAATTTAATTAAATTAAAAATTAGAATATAGTTTAGAAAAATTACATAAAATCCAAACAATAAATACTAAACCTAACCATTAAATACTCAACCCAAACAATCAAAAACTAAACTCAACAACTAAATATTCAATCATAAAATTAAATTAAAATTTTAATTATAACAGTATTTATGTCTAAATAAATAAAATACTATAATTTTATCCAATAAATTATAAATAATTATTAAAAATAATTACTCTTTTATTTACTACCTAATGTATATATATATATATATTTTTTTTTCTTTCATTAAAAATAAAAATAATTGAAAATTGTAAGTAATTAAAAAAAAAAAAAAAGGCTACGGTGTTCTAGCGAACTCCTTTCATTCGTTTCTCTCAACTCATTAGTTTTTTCTTATCTCTCTCTTCCTTGTTACGTCCACCATTTATTTGACTACTGGTATGATTCATCTTCTCCAGCTCAATCTCTGTATTCACCTTCTTCTCCATCTCTCTCTCTTAAAGGTTTTGTTTTTTTTTCCACGATTGAAACCATCGAAGCAACGACGTTTTCTGTAAATGATTTTTTTTTTTGTTTAGTAGATGAAAAATTAATTCTGTTATTGTGATTAGTACTGTTTTTATTTATTTTCCGTGAAATTAAAATTTTGATTCTGCTTTGGTTATTGATGCAAATCATGTAAATTTCTTCTTTCTGGTTTGCTTCTTAGGTTTGAAAGGTTGTATCTTGATTTGTTTCTTCAATTTATTGAATTAAGATTTGAAACTGAAAGCTACTTGATTGGTATTGCTGCAGGGGCCAGGGAGTGTAGCTGTAGAAGCTAAAAATGGCTTTAATACAATTTGGAAGTAGTTGTGTTCCTCAATTCTCATTGAGAGCTTATTATCCAATCAGAGTCCACCAACAAAAGTATGTTCAAGTCTCTGGATTTTGCATTTTGTTCTTCACATTGTTTGGTTTACTTGACCTTAGCTTAAAGATTTTGATCTTATGTGAATCCTAAAGTTGAGAGCTTTACTGCTTTGATGATTTGAATTCATCATGAAAGGTTTTTACTTTTGACAACTTTGCAGTTCCATTAGCCAAATAAATTGTTTGGGAGCTTCAAGGTCAAGTATGTTCTCACATGGGTCTTTGCCCTTCTTGTCAATGACGAGAATGTCTAGAAATATGCATTCTCATTCTCGTAGAGGATCTCGCTTCACTGTTAGAGCTGATGCAGTATGTGTTATGTGTTACTATTGTATTCCCTTTAACAAAATGTGTATATCTCAGCTTCACTACTTTACTATGTGATCTTCCTATTCTCTAGGATTACTATTCGGTACTTGGAGTTTCGAAAAATGCAACCAAATCTGAGATTAAAAGTGGTATGTTTTGCATATGTTCCAATGCAGGATCAAACCCTGCCTTTTGAATTCTTCGCCTTTTGTGTTCCTTGACTTGATATGATATTGATTGGCTCTTCCTTGCTCTTGTTTCAGCCTATCGGAAGCTAGCTAGGAATTACCATCCAGATGTGAACAAGTAAGTGAAAGCAAGATGGTTGCATACTCATAGGTTTCCTTCAAGACTGATACTTGTAAGTTACTGTATTGTTTACATGTTTATTATGTACTTACAGGGAACCTGGTGCAGAAGAGAAATTCAAAGAAATAAGTAATGCATATGAGGTTGAATTGAAACACAACTTCACCTTTGTTTCTGTAGAGGTGTTTGTTAACTAATGACCAAAACTTTGTTGTGTAGGTTTTATCAGATGATGAAAAGAAATCTCTTTACGATAGATATGGTGAAGCCGGACTTAAAGGCGCTGGTGGAATGGGTGGTATGGGGGTATGTTGTTTAAATCAAGAACATTTTTTTACTTATTGATTCTTCGATACTCGAAGCCAACTCTCTGATATCTTCTTGGTTTGGTTTGGTTTGTTTTATATTAACTTTTCAATAGGATTTTAGTAATCCATTCGATCTATTCGAGTCATTATTCGAAGGCATGGGTGGTATGGGAGGAAGTGGTATGGGTAGAGGATCAAGAAGCAGAGCTGTGGATGGTCAAGATGAGTATTACACTCTAATCTTAAACTTCAAAGAAGCGGTTTTCGGAATGGAGAAAGAGATAGAGATATCTCGGTTAGAAAGCTGTGGGACTTGTGAAGGTTCAGGTGCAAAACCAGGAACCAAAGCAACCAAATGCACAACATGTGGTGGACAAGGCCAAGTTGTTTCATCTGCAAGAACACCACTCGGCGTGTTCCAACAAGTTATGACTTGCTCATCTTGTAATGGTACAGGAGAGATCTCAACACCTTGTGGTACTTGCTCTGGAGATGGACGTGTAAGGAAAACAAAACGGATAAGTCTCAAAGTACCAGCTGGTGTTGATTCAGGTAGCCGGTTAAGAGTAAGAGGAGAAGGCAATGCAGGGAAGAAAGGTGGGTCACCAGGTGATCTATTTGTTGTTATAGAAGTCATACCCGACCCGGTTTTGAAACGAGATGATACAAACATACTCTACACTTGCAAGATATCGTATATCGACGCGATTTTAGGGACAACATTGAAGGTACCAACAGTAGATGGGACAGTGGATTTGAAAGTACCGGCCGGGACACAACCGAGCACGACTCTGGTGATGGCGAAAAAGGGTGTTCCGGTATTGAACAAGAGTAATATGAGAGGAGATCAGTTGGTGAGAGTGCAAGTGGAGATACCTAAGAGATTAAGCAAAGAAGAGAAGAAACTTATTGAAGAACTTGCTGATATGAGCAACAACAACAAGACTGCTGCTAATAGCACCAGAAGATAAGAGTTTGAAACAAGACAATTTTGATAAATCTTTATGTATACATTGTTCTGAATTCTGATCTAGCTTCTGATATTTTGGGATTCAAAGCAAGTGTTATAGAATCAAAGGTTCAAAATCTTTCAATCTTAAACATGGCAACAATGAAACATGACACTCTAATGATTCAAAAGCCACTTAAGAGAACACCAAGAACACTTGCTTTAAGTAGTACCTCCTCCATCTGACATAAGAGCTGCAGCAGCAGCAGCAGCTGTTGGCACAACACCAGTGGAAATGAATGGTTTCGACAAGTGAAGAAGCCTGAATCAAAAGAAAAGCATTCAATCACTGATGATGAATAAGATTATATGAAAACAAACCATAAATAAGAATCATACGGGGCGAGGTATTCACAAAAAGATGAAATAGCAGCTGCAACTTCACTATAATTCTCAGGTGTAGCTGGAGCTGTAACATCAACAATCTGCATACCAGGTGTTACAGGAACAGCTTCATCTATAGCATGAAGTTTAGGCATCTTATTAACTGAAGATACAGAAACACTTATAAGCGAAGTCCTTTGGAAATGAAAGGCGAATCCGACTTTAAGAAGCTCATAGTCCAGTTTATAACCAAGTGAATAGAACAAACGCAAAGCATTCTTGCTTATTTTACTTTCAACCATAGTTCTAACCATAACAGAGATTTGATCAGCTCCAGCTCCTCTCATTGCACCACCAACATGTTTAACAGTCCTAATATGATTCAAGAACTCTCTTTCAAATTAGATTCCCTTGATTGATAGTGATACAAAGAAGAAGAAGAAACTATACCATGCTGGTTCAGGTTGATCAAGATCACATAAAAGCCTAACTTCAGAAGACACAACACCTAAAAGAGTAAATGATTCATCAAAGGAAGCTTAAAGATTTTGAATTTTGAGTAATGAAACTTGAAAAATGTAGTTACCAAGATTTGGGACACTTTTTAAACAGAACTCATGAACTCTTAAACGTTCACGTTGAACACCACAAAGACCTTGAAGTAGGATCTCAAGTGCTTCAACATGCTGTAAAATTGAGAAAAAACAAAACATCAAATTCTTAATTACGCATCAGAGTAATGGTTAAAGCTACTCCATGAACTTGAAAAATTAAAACCTTTTCGAAATTAAATAAAAAAACAAACACACCTGAGTCTCAATGATTCCTTGAACAACACACTCCATTGAATTTGTTTTCTTTAGTTCATACAAAAAACAAAGTATAAGCAAAAAACTTCAATCGAAACAAAAATTGTATTGAAAAATTCAAAGGCGAAAGAGAAAACTAACTGAATCTTCGATACTATCTCCTTCGATTTCTTCGGGAGCGTTATAATAGCAATCGTATGAGAGTGTGAAGAATGTATTGTTATTTAACAACTTAACAACATGGCCTATTATATGATCACTAAAAGGCCCGTTACTTGGGTTTTTAACACTAAAGCCTACATATCACAAAAGCTTTACGTGGGTTTTAACACTAAGCCCACATATCAAAGAGGCTTTACTTGATTTTAACACTAAATAAAGCCCACATATCAAAGAGACTTTACTTGGGGTTTAAGTAAAGCCCACATAGCAATATACTACGGAGTATAAATAGGTTTTGAACAAAATCTTTCAATTTTTTTTCAGTTCATCCATCAAAAGTAAGTGAATAATCAAAACGACAACAAAAATAGTAGTACAATCTGAAAATATAATTAAAGGAGATGAGGCCTTTTAAGCTGTCTCCATAGCTTGAGGACCATCGCCATTCACCAAACCACCATCAGTTTTTGGTGTTTTCTCAGCAAGTCTCTCTAACAGCTCTTGGCAATCAGCAGCAGTGACCATAACAGCCAAACTATTCGTCCCTCTCCAGCAACTGATAGCTATTGTGGAAGCATCTACCTTCACTGGTTCTTCACCTGAAGTAACAACAACGTCGTATAAATCACATACTCAAAAGTACTATAATATATAAAGACAAACTCGTACGGACCATCGTTAGGAATCACAAGGCAGCTTCCCACATCTATGTCAGTTGCTTTCTGAGCCACCACTGGATTGATAAAATCCGGAAACTTTATCGATTTTTGTTCAAGAAGATGTTTGAAGTCTGCCATTGGAATGTAAAGTATTTGTTTGGTAATGTATGGAAGGATCACAGGTAGTCCCTCAGATGATATACGGAACGAACACGGCTTGCTTGAACCCTCTTTTGATGATTGTCTCTCCTGCGTTTCGATTAGTCGAAAATAATCAATCAACTGAATTGACAAAGTGGAGAAAGTAATATAAGTTACTTACAAACATCTTGAGGCCAACAGAAGCAATCTTAAGTTGTTGCCCAACTGCAAAATTCAATTGAAGAACTTCCTTGACAGATTTTGAAACGTAGTAGATCCTCTTGACGCCGCTTGTGTCGTTGTTTCTTGCCACGAGATGACCGTATAATGGAAATGATTCATCTTTGATACCGTAGAAGTCTTTGATGCCATTGATTACAGTTTCATCTTTTAGGAAAACAACAGGATCAAAACCTTTCCATTTCCCTTGCATTGGTACTTTTCTCTTGTCTCCTGCTTTGGTTGAATTGGTTTCTTTATCTTCTGCTATGGATTCTCCTTCTGTGTGTTTCTTCTCAGGCTCCAAGCTCTCTTCTTTCTCATTGTTTGAATCTTCTTCTATAACTTTTTCCACTACTGCATTCTCATCTAGTATAGCATCCGCAGAGACGAGTTCCTTTACGGATTCTTTACTCAGAGATTTTTCTGTTGACTCAGTAGCATTTTTAGAAGACTGATTCCTTTTAGGATTTGGTTTCTCCTGAAACTCTGAGAAAATTATCTGTGAGTTCAACAGAACCATATGTGATTAAACATGAACCAAGAACAAAAATAGTTCACCTGGTAAAGGTAAAACTTTGTGAAGGACAGCTATGAAGAAGCCTCCGGTGTTTTGATCATGAGGCAATATCCTCATGCAACGTTCAAGTGGAAGATCAGAGACTTCCTCGGTTGGTTCATCAGGAGTTGCATCTGCAACAGAATCAACTGTTTCTTTGCATTCATCTTCACAACCATTAGCATCACCATTCTCATTCTTCTGTGTGGTTTCAGTTGAGTCTTTGAGGTTTTTCCCAGAAGGAAACATGCTAACAAGAACTCCGCCTCTGCGGTTTTGTGGTACGTCTTTGTAAGAAGTGAACCACCCACCTTTATCACGCACCTGGATCAACCAAAGTTAAGGCGGATAATATGAGTAATCCTATTAGATTCGAGGATATATTCAATCGATAATAATAGAAACTGACCTTCCATTTCTTAACACCTGGTCTTCTTATCAGTTCAGGAAGCTTATCAGAAACATCTAAAAGTTCAACAGAGCTTCCACACCTCCTTAGAATCTGTATCCAGGAAAGGGCTTTTATGCAGCAACAGCTATATAACAGGCTTAAAATTAAAGACGAAGACATTGCTTGAAAATTACCTCAGCAACTACAGCCTCGTCCTCAATTGGGTTCATTGAGCAGGTTGAGTATATCATTCTCCCACCTACTTTCAACAGAGATAAACCTGGACAAAACCAAGCAGGCATGTTTACGATAGGCAAGTTATTCTACAAGCAATTTCATGGACATTGTTGAAAGATGTAAAAAAGAAAAAGAACAAATACCTCTCATTGCTAATATAATCTGTAGGCTATGAAGTCCATTGCCCATTCCAGAGTTCCTGTATAAAAACAAAAAGGAATATGAAATTAAAGAACCAATGCCATTAAATGCATCATAACACGGCGTGAAAATACCATTTTCGCCAAATGTCTGGAGCCTTGCGCAGTGTACCATCACCACTGCATGGAACATCACATAAAACACGGTCAAAGGAAAGTTGATTAATGGGCATATCTTCAGTTATTCCTTTCTCTGATGTTCTGGATTTGTTCAAACGGCAACCGGGGAACTGTTGTCCTTCATGATTAGTCACTATCAAGTTGGATGTGCACATTCTCTTTGTTTGGTGAATGAGAAGGTTGGATCTTTTGAAATCAACATCATTAGCCACCACCTGGTTAATAAGGGAAAAACAATCAAATTATCTATCTACTTAAGAACAGATTTTTAAAATAAAAGATATACATTTAGCAACACAAACCATTCCATTAGGTAGAGTTCCTGGTTCTGATGCTTCATGAATAATCTCAAGCAGCTGAAATGTTTTGGAACCCGGTGCAGCACACACTGTTCAGACACAAACAAAAGATAACTGATCAGAAACCAATGATTTCTTACATTCCTCGAATGTGGATATAGTCATATGCTCATTTCTTCCTTTCTCAAGGTGTATACTTCTTTAAGCCTTTTGAACATTTTTAGGTCCCAAACAATATCAAATAAAAATTCACTCACTGTCAAGTACAAAATGATCTGGATGTACATCAAGGAAGAGAGGAGGTACCTGCATGATTAAATTCAACAAAGCATTACAAATGTTAACAAAGACATTGACAAAACAATGTTAATTAAGGAAGAGAGTATTAAGCTATATTACCATGCTAACAGCTTCCTGTCTTGTTATGTTTCCAACTTCATTTTCTAATTTCAGAAATTCATGAAACCTGAAAAACCCACCTAAGTTCTTAACCATACTCAAAGTAACCAAAGTAGCTACTAGCTAGAATTTGCTTATCTAATAATATGACGACTGACGAGAGACTTAAGCATTCATATGTTAGAGAAAATGTACCTCTCAAGTATCTGATTTTTTCTAATCTCCTTTCGGGAAAAATTAGAATGCCAAGCAAGATTCTTCGGATACCAAGGCAAGGGTTTAATAGCCTCCAATTCACCACCTTCCATGGCCTATAGAAAGCAAAACCAATATTAGATATATATAGTTTTACCAGGAATAGCTCGAAAACTCAAACTAGAAAATATTGCATTTTACCTCAGCCTGAAGAGATTTCACAAAATCATTCTCCAAGATCGATTTAATTTCTTCGCAAAACTGGCTACTGCAATTCATAGAAAAATAAACCATTAATAAGCAATTGCAATATTGAGCAATGGTTTACACTGGTTACTAAACCATAAACCTCACTGAGACTATGAACAAAAATAAAAGCATTACTTGGAGTTAACCCTAAACGCAGCAGGTAAAGGCTTACGAAGAATCTCCATAAACAAATCCCACTCTTCAGCTTTCACTATTCCTTGTTCCTACACAAATATTTATAATCACTAAATCAGATCAATTGATAAATAATATAAAAGTCACCAAATATCAATACAATCCAGAAACGTGAATATGTTACCTTGTAATAGTCTTCAAAATTAGGGTTAACAGTGATAATAGGTTCCCAAGTAGGTTTATCCGAGCCGGCGTTATCGGAAGCATCAACAGTAGCATCGGATTTGGGACGTTTCCAGACATTTTCTCTACTCTCTTTGAAATCTTTTCTCTGAGAACGACCTCTGTGTCTTCCTCCTCTTCCCATTTCCGCCGCCGGATTTGTATATCTCTCTGGAAAAATGGAACTGAAACAAGTGATTGATTATTTCTTCTTCGTTTTCTTATCAATTTTTCAAGGCTTTATTATTGGGCTTTTAGGGTTTTAGTTCAGATAATATATATGGGCCCTAGATTCTTTTTAATGGGTCTTATAAATTTACACTTTATGTCAGTCACGTGTTAATTTGGTTTTGGTCTTTTAAGACAAAACAAAATAATGAAACTGTAATAATTTCGTTGACCCGGTCCTAACCAATTACTACTTGACAACAAACAAAATAAATATCTTGAAACGGCAACGTATCACACTATTATGACGACCACTTCATAATGAACCAATGGCTCATATTGTGTGTCTCCTTTTGTCACAACACTCCTCTTATCTCACGACACCCACTCACTATTATTTCTTACTACATATATATAATTGTATAAAATAAAGTTTGCTCATATATATTTTCTATATATTAAATTCGAACAATGTATTATTTTCAGCTTAAAAATACCTTTTATTTTCAGACGTTTTAAGTTGTTAAAAGTAAAATAATAACCAATTTTAATAAACACTTATGGCATTGGTTTTTTCAATAGTTTGAATTATTTGCACAACACAACGTAACTGTGAAGATAATGTTTACTTTATTTTCCTTACACAAAGTCAAAAGTACATTTAAAAGCTTATCAATAAATGTGTGTTACAAAATTTGACTATCGAAATTGTTACATACAAACTTTATATTTTCTTTTAATATTGGTATTAATAGTAATAATCGATAAACTAATGCTTTACCATTTTAGCAAATTATTTAACAAAATTAATTCAAATTTATTGATTTCAACTGTAATTATGAATTTGTTTTATTAAAAAATAAATAGGAATAAATATCATCTTATAAAACCAACGCTATAGAATCATTCTCCAAAACCACACAAAAAAATATCTCTTTAAAACCAACAAAAAAACAAGTCTCTTCTCCTTCATCAAAATTATGTCTCTTATTACCCATCTCATCTTCTACCTACTTCTCTTGTCTACCGTCACATGTGACATTCTCCGACCAAGATTCTACAGTGAAACCTGCCCTGAAGCTGAATCTATAGTTAGAAAAGAAATGAAGAAAGCTATGATCAAAGAAGCTCGAAGTGTTGCTTCTGTTATGCGTTTTCAATTTCACGATTGTTTCGTTAATGTAAAATCCAATTCAAATCAACATAATCATTCTCTGTTTTTTTTTAATTTTAACTTTTTTTTGTTTATCAAATCAAGGGTTGTGATGCATCTCTGTTGCTTGACGATACACCAAACATGATTGGTGAAAAATTATCACTTTCGAACATTGATTCATTGAGATCTTATGAAGTCATTGATGACATTAAAGAAGCTTTAGAAAAAGCTTGTCCAGCTACTGTTTCTTGTGCTGATATCATTATCATGGCTTCTCGTGACGCTGTTGCTTTGGTATGGTATATAAAAAAATCAATTATTTTCTAATTTTTCCGGTTTAGTGAAATTTGGTGTTAAACCAGACAGGTGGACCGGATTGGGAAGTGAAGTTAGGAAGATTAGACAGTTTAACCGCAAGTCAAATCGATTCAGACAATATAATGCCAAGTCCAAGAGCTAATGCAACTTACTTGATTGATCTATTCAAAAGATTTGATCTTTCAGTAAAAGACATGGTTGCTTTATCTGGGTCACATTCAATTGGTCAAGGTCGTTGTTTTTCAATTATGTTTAGACTTTATAACCAATCCGGTTCAGGTAAACCAGATCCAGCAATTGAACCGGGTTACAAAAAGAAGCTTAATAAGCTTTGTCCATTAGGTGGTGATGAGAATATAACTGGAGATTTAGATGCAACACCTAAGGTTTTTGATAATCAGTATTTTAAAGACTTGGTTTCAGGAAGAGGGTTTCTGAACTCTGATCAGAGTTTGTATACAACTCAAGAAACTAGAGAGTTTGTGAAGTTGTTTAGTGAAGATGAAGATGAGTTCTTTAAAGCTTTTGAAGAAGGGATGGTGAAGTTAGGTGATTTACAAAGTGGAAGACCTGGTGAGATTAGGTTTAATTGTAGAGTTGTTAATACAAAACCTGTTGATGTATTATTTCGTGACTCTTGAACTAGTGATGTTATGAGTTCTAAATTAGATTCTTGGTTATGTAATAATGGTCACTGTGTCTTTGTCACATTTATGTTGTAAAATCGGAAACATTATCTAATCAGTGAACAAATATTATATGTAGTCAATGTCAGAGAAAAAAATCAGACTTTGTTTGCACAAGTACCAAGATGTTCAATTTATGAGATACAGAGAGGCTCAAATGTATATTGAAAGGCCCAATTTAATTGGCGACAAAAGGCCCAATTTAATTGGCGACAAAAAGGCCCAATTTAATTGGCGACAAAAAGGCCCAATTTAATAGGCGACAAGAAGGCCCAATTTAATTGGCAATAAAAGGCCCAATTTAATTGGCAACAAATGGCCCAATTTAATTGGTGACAAAAAGGCCTAATTTAATTGGCGACAAAAAGGCCCAATTGGTCATAAAGATTTGTTTTCTCCCTTCTCATTGTTGAAATCAGATCTACAAATTGAAGTGAGATCAGATCCTTGAGCTGTAAAATTAGGGTTCTTAGATACGGCATCAAAGGTATCGAGATTAGTGTTTAAATTGGATTTTAAAATTCGAAAGGATCTAAGGTTTTGTTTGTGTAGAAATGGATTGGCAAGGTCAGAAACTGGTGGAGCAGCTGATGCAGATCTTATTAGTGATCTCCGGCGTCGTTGCGGTGGTTGTTGGATACACAACGGAATCATTTAGAACGATGATGCTGATTTACGCTGGTGGTGTTGTTCTCACTACTCTCATCACTATTCCTAATTGGCCTTTTTACAATCTTCATCATCTCAAATGGTTAGATCCAAACGAAGCCGAGAAGCATCCTAAACCACAAGTTGTCGTTGCTTCGAAGAAGAAATTCTCGAAAAAATAGGGTTTGAATCTCCATTACCTCTTTTGCTATTTTGCAATATTATTAATTGGATTGAAATCTTAATAATGAATTTGAAATTTCTGAGTTCGATTTTTATCAATTTGCTTCTGAATTATATGTGTTGGTAGAAGAANAAAAAAAAAAAAAAAAATTGTTAAGATAAATATGAAATAATGGTCTTTGATAAGGCTTGTGAGCGAGCACAAAACTAGTCCTCGGCAAACGGATCGGATCGGTAAAAATCGAATTAGATCGGATTCAGAATAATTGGATGAGTGAATAAATTGATCGGTACAATTTTATTTATAATCTGGATTTTAGATTGGTTTAAAATAATCAATTTATTTAATTTATTCGGTTTATTTGAATTATTCGAATTAAATTTTGATTTTTGAATAAAATTATAATATTTTTGATAGAATAAATCTATTATATTATTTTTTTATTAGATTAATCCGAAATTTTTTTGTTTAATTTATTTGGTGAATTTTACAATTTTCGGATTTTACAATTTTACATGTGAACAAACCAAATCCATTTCTATGGGCTTAGAAGCCCATTAACAAAATGACCTCATTAAACTATTTTTGTTATTTCATTTGATTATATAATATTTATAAAGGAAACAGTGGATCGGTATTTTGCTAATTGTTTTATAGGTCTATTACTTTTTTTTTTCCGCAAGCTATTTAATAAAAATTCTGTATTTTATAAAGATTTTATTAAATGAGGTAGAAAAGTCAAATTGATCGACGGCTAAAAAAAGAGCGATCTTGGCGTGGCGTGTGGGAAGATGTAAGTGTTGATAGAGACATCAACTAGTAGCATTTGCAAGCACGAGACGTCGCCGTTTAGAGACAAATCCTCACCGGAGCGATAGCAACAACTCTTCCTTCATATTTTCTTTTTATTTCAAATTTCAACAATGCTAAATTGTTTTATTAATTTTAATTCAATCTAATTTAAGTAAAATATTATGGTAGAAGTTTATTTGCAATAGTATATATATATTATACAGTACTTGTGTGTGGTTTAAAAAATAAGCATGAGATTAAAAAAGTTTATTTGATTTATTTTATGATTTTTGTCACTGTGTGTAACTTTGTATATGATTTTTTTACAATTATTCACTGCATATTCTCATTGTTATAAATTACTATTTTCAATGTGTCACAATTTTTGTTTAAAAAGTTACTTTTAAGTTTTAACCGTTCGATTCTATTGTAATTGGGTTAAGTCTTTATAAAGTAACTCTTGTATGCATATGTGAAGCCACACTCATATAATAAACTTTTTTTCATTGTTTTCAAACCAGCAATAAAGTTTTATCTTTTTGGTGAAAAATGTTTTTTAACAAATTAAAGGCCGAATTTTTTGACTTTGAATATCTGCAAAAATGGGAGGTCCCACCAATTTGCTGACTCAAACTATTCCTCAGGACCACTTGCTAAAACCGACACGTGTCATGTAATAGAGACAAGATAAGAAAAGATTAGCTGGCTTTTAAGCCGATATGAGCCGTATAAGCTGTCTCCTTCATCGGGTATATCCGTATTCTTTTTTTTATTACTGTACTTAAACTGGCTTGTATCTTAAATAAAAATGAGTTAAAATATTATTAGATAAGATTTTGGATAATAAACTATACTCCCACTTCTGAAATAAATATATTAAACTGTTTTACATATATTAAAAAAGTATTTAATTTTTTAAAATATATTTCATAAAATAATTATTGATCAATACATTAAAATTATATATATTTAATGGTAATTTTACCATATATTAAAATGACATCTAATTTAAAGTAAAATTATTTTAAACTATATAATTTAAAATTTTTATAACTAGAATATAGAAAATTTCCAGAATTTAAAGCCTTGAAAGAGACGTTTCTCAACGATCACATCTCATATTTTCTTATTGACAAACTCAATGTGACTTCAAGGCTTTATCTTTCAATAAAGTATACAACAATCGTTGAAAATTTAGGACAATTTGTATTAAAATATTATTATATGATATTAGTAGGTATATAATATTGTAATGAAAATATTTCACCATCAATGAGGTGTTGTCATATTTCTTTGTGAACATTTGATTTTTTTTACATGTGGATCCCTTAAAATACGAGACTCTAAATATTAAATATATATATATAATGATCATTATAGTTTTTAGTTAAGTAATCAAATCTTAAGATGTTTTTATTATTTAAATGTGAAAAATAAAACCATAGAGATCCTATGATCCTTAGTGTTATTTGCCAAGAGAAAGTGAAACATAACGCAAGTGTTCGCCACCTAAAAAATTAAAGTTAATTAATAAATAACTTTACACTAAAAAATTAGGACAAAAAAGTTTAACCAAAGTGTATCATGACATTTGTTTTATGTAACATCGAGAGAGGTATATAGATTTATAAATCCATAAACGAATAATATATTTGACATTTTTGTATGATAATGATAGGGAATATTAATGTATAATGATGTCTAAATTATACAAAAATTGATGTAAAAAATCAAATAAAAAATGTTTTACAAATACATATTAATATTCCAATATATATATATATATAACTAATCAATAAGACAATAACGTATATATTTTTGGATAATTTTACTTTTGTTATTGTTGGACAATTTTAAATAGTTAATTTAAATTTATTCTGATTATACTATAGTTAAATTTGTATATATTTGAACTGATTTACCCTAAATTGTATGATACCTAAATATTAAATAATGATATAAAAAAACATAGAAATAATAAGAATATTATATGTTATAGTCTCACCAAAATAAAAAATTAAACTGATCTCTCATGCATAAACTATTCAACTTAATTTTGTTATTTCTCAAAAAAAGACAACTTAATTTAATTTAAATATTCGACACAAATTATATATATATATATATTATTTTAGTATATAAATACAAAGTATTGATCTACGTCAACAGTAGTGGTCTGTTTATTCATATTTTTCTTAATATGACGTGTCGATTAATAACTGGAGAAATAAAGTGGTGAAATGGACGGCTGTGAATAGTTAGATTAGTTGAGCTGTCGATGATCGAAGCCTTAACAAACTAGAACCGTACACGTGCCTATCATCTTCCTCTAGTCTGAGTTTTATTCATTAAACAAATGGCTCTATGAAGAAAACGACATCTTCTTGATGCGTTTAAGGTCCCACGTCACATGGGTATGTGGGCCCCCTAGTTTCTCATTAGTTTCGTTCGTATAAAGAAAGAAGCTACAGTGTGGGCCCGTCTGTCACAAATCTTGTCAGTACATAAAGAAATAGAAATTAATATATTATATCAAAATAATATTATTACAAAATATAGAATCACATCTCTTTCTTTTTTTAGGTCTAATAGTAGTATAGTAATTAATAACAACTAAATCCACTTTAATTTTAAAATATTATCATATATATTATGGTTAAAAGTATATTTTAAACGATATAGTCTAGTATAGTTTTTGTTAGTAACATTATATTTATATAAACTATGTATAAATACATTGTATCATCCTCAAAATTTGACATGCGATATAATACTTTGTCCATTTGTGTTATTTTATGAAATAATAAATTTTATATAATATAAATCCAAAACGAATTAATTAGTTTATGTCACGATTCATTTAGTTAGAAGCTCTTGAATTGGACAGTCAGTTATACTACACACGAGTGAAGTCAACTACTTTAAATACTTTTAATCTCTATTTATAGTATAAAACAATCTTTATATATTTATTAATAATTTATTGTATTTATATTAGAAGATAAAATGTAGAAAATAGTAATAAAGATATAGATTTGTTTGCATAAAATTCAGAAGCTATTTGATAACGTGAATAAAAGTTTCTGAATGTGTCAGAAGGTTTCATCATTATTATTATTATGAATTTTAGATTCACTAAAAATGATGGTTCATGCTTCCACTTCACGTACGAGCACAATCACAACTGTGACGATCTCTTTTCTATAAAGCACCTTCATTATTATTNTAAATGTATCACTTTTGTACCAAATTATTTTTTTACAGCTTTTTTATACGTTTCAGAGATTCTATTTACCTGTTGTTATGTCAACCTATATTTTCAGTATGAAATATCATAGCAACTCTTTTTTTTTTAATTATTATTCTTGTTTATATACTTTTTTTTTAAATAGTGATATTATATCTTTTTTATTTGTTCTGTAAATATTTTTTTTAGTTAATAAAAGTGTAAATTTTAAGATGAAATAGTTATAAAATAATTATATTTATTATTCATAACCATTGAAATAATTTTTAGAAAATAAAATAATGTATTTAAAAATATTAGTTATTGTTTTTTTAATTTGTGTAAAATTTTCTACATTAACTTATTCGATTAATGGTAAACCTAATAATTTTATTAGACATAAATAATATGATTCAAAGTTTATTAATTCATGTTTCTCAATAATATTAGTTAAATGTCTATATATATATATATATATATCAAATCAAGTTTTATTTGACCTTAACGTCATTTCATAAATCTTGTTTTCAGTGTTTTTTACGATAAATAATATACCAAAAATTAACATTAGATCGAGTCTTGCATATAGAGATTATCATATTTGTCTGAAAATAGAAAAATCACTTTTGATTGCTTTAAAAAAATGACGTAAAAATAGAAGAGATATGTCGTAGTCATAAGATTAAGAAAGAAGAGATGTATTTGATGTCCAATCACGTGTTCTCGTTCTCTTCTTACTTATTTTGTCTTATTATTACTTTTTATTGCCCATGTTTACTAAAAACTCTAATTTCAACACCTACTTTAACAAATTTCACTTTTTTAGCCGCAAAATCTATAGGCCATATCATCATTTAACATTGTAATATAGTCTAATCTTATTTGGATCTATCACTTTTGTTACTAGGCGTGAAACATGCATATGATCACCGCTCACATATACTTGTTATTTTTATTACAAGCTTGATTAGGTTAATTACATGTATATATCATTAAATATTTTTGATACATAAGAGCATTTATAATAGAGTTTTTAAGATAATTTTTGAATATTAAAAAATATAAATTTTATCGATAAACATGTATTAAAATATATATATATATAAACCAGCTTTATTTATAAAAAAATTTTTAAATCTTTTTCTTAATTAAAAAAAAACTTTCTACTTTAATTTACGTAAATTTATCATAAAATATTAATAAAAATTCCTCTTACAATTGTTATATATATTTTCATCTCATGGTTTTTATATTGATCTTAAATTCAAACTTGAATTAGATATTTTCGAGATTAAATATCATAAACGTATAAATATCTAAATTATAGTTTTTTTAATATATAAAAATAAAAATACCTAACTCAAAATATCCTAATTGAACCAAACTATTTTAGGGATATTAATTAAATATTTTGTATAATATCCATAATCCAGATTATCTTGGTGAGAGCACACAATAAATCTTTATAAATTTTCCTTTATAGTAGTAGATTTAATTAGATTTAATATCCACATTGTCCTTTTTTATTTGAATCTTACGTATAAATTTGATTTTAAATTTTATAAGAATAAATATATTTATAATTTTCAGGCTAGTAACGTTATATATATATATATATAAACCCTAGATGGACCAGACTCTATCTCTTACCGAAGACACTACTTATATAGGGATCGTGTGAACGTTACAACATAATTTGTCTTAACCTACCCATTCATGGTAACCTATGGCTTCATAATATTCTCTTACGATGAAGACAACTAACCGACATTGTAATTAAATAACAAAACCAAAAACTTATTTTATAAATTTTATATATGGTGAAAAATATTATAACATTGAATAGTTAAATATATAATATACACAGGTAATTCAGGGACAGACAAATCCAAAACAGTGTAATAAGATTTGAGATTTGATATATGTTTTTAGTGAATCTAACAGTAAAAAAAAAACATGTTGACAAAAATAAATGATATAAAATGCGATTTCTAATTAATATTATTATCTTATTATAATGAGGGATTAAAAGTAGACGTGGTCGATACTTTGCCATTAATCTTTAAACATATTTAGTTTTTTTTAAGTGTTTTTTTAATTGTAATTATTCACTGTTGGTTACACAAAACGAGACAACTTGAATTCGAATCGAATCAAATCTGAACAGCAAACCTAATGTCTAATGATAGTGATTATTATAATAACATCAATATTCAATTTTGAGAAATTTAAAATCTGTGTTTTTGATTTAGAAAATGAAAAATGTACATCAAATTAAGTTAGTAATCACTATATTTTTATTGTATTAAAATTGTTTTACAAACTTACAATAAATTAAGCTTATGGTGGTAAAATAACACTCAAAAT
>KE158918.1:50208-85001 GCA_000411055.1 Leavenworthia alabamica | reverse complement strand
TATGTATATATATATATATGTATATATAAATATATATTATTCCATTTTCCTTTTCTACTTTATTAAAATTATACATATATATATATATGTATATATAAATATATATTATTCCATTTTCCTTTTCTACTTTATTTTTTATTTCTATTTTTTTGTTTGACCCCCTTAATTTTTCTTGTGAATTCACCATCCAAATCTAAAATCTCACAAAAATTTGATTTTATTTTTTTCAATTCTAAAAATTATATGCCTTTAAAAAAAATTCGTCAAAAAAACTAGGGTTTTTACTGTCTTGACATCATATTTATTCTTCTAAATTTAGCAAAAAGAACACAATTTGGTTTCCATTTCAGTCGTCTTGTCACAATCTCTCTCTCTTCTTTAAAGTCTTCATTTCCTTTTTAGCCAAAAAAAAAAAAAATCTATCTCTCTTCTCTCACAATTTTTTCTTCTTGGTCCCTCTTCTTCCTTTACCTTCTCATCACTCATTTCATGAATCTTGATCCATCAAAACAAAATCAAGTTTCTATTCTAACTCTTTAGATCAAATCTAAACACTCTTACTACTTTTAGGGTTTTCTTGTGATGGCTAGAGAAAAGATTCAGATCAAGAAAATAAACAACGCAACAGCAAGACAAGTAACGTTTTCAAAACGAAGAAGAGGTCTATTCAAGAAAGCTGAAGAACTCTCCGTTCTATGTGATGCCGATGTTGCTCTTATCATCTTCTCTTCCACCGGAAAGCTCTTCGAGTTCTGTAGCTCAAGGTCTCATCTCTCTCTTTCTCTCTATCTCTAATTTCTATTACATTAGATTTATTGAAGTCTTTGAAAGATTCTTGTCTAGATCTAGGCATGTTTAGAGTTTGTAGATTTTTATGTGAAGTTTACTGTATCAAAACCGTGTTGGACCACTTACTATTTATATAACAAGTTGTGTAAGAAATAGTAATGACTTTAATGACATATATAAAATACATTAAACTCTGTATTTAGTAAATACTATAAGGTATCTTATTACAAAAAAAAATGTAAATCTTGATATGTTATAAATGCTTTATATTTTTTTATCCGTGTGTTACATTTATAAATCTATGTATATAGATATTGAGGGATGATATATTCATATATAGTGTTTTGTATGTTTTTATTTAACATTTTGAGTACATTGTCTATGTATATATATAAGTTTATGAACTAAGACATAGGGATATATCAAGAATGTAGATGTTTTATAACAATAGAAGATCATTTATATTATATAATAAGATATTTACTAGAAATGTTTTGTATTATTTAATGTAGCATGAGGGAAGTATTGGAGAGGCATAACTTGCAGTCAAAAAACTTGGAGAAGCTTGATCAGCCATCTCTTGAATTACAAGTAAGCTACATTCTTAGATTCACCATACATTTTTATTTTTCACGATTTTTATAACTTATAAAACAGAGTATTACCATTAATTTTTGTATATATATATACTCATAAACTGTATAATATTTGTATATTAATATTAATTCTTATAAATTATATTAACAAATCGAAATCTAATATTTCATACGATTAGACTACATTTTAATGTATTAATGTTCATTATTATCTATGTATGATCATATATAGTTCATGTATATAGATTTGAGCTTAGATCCTTATGGATTTTATTAAGATCTAAGTTAATGTTATAATCTTTCAGCTGGTTGAGGACAGTGATCACGCCCGATTGAGTAAAGAAATTGCGGACAAGAGTCACCAACTAAGGTAACACTATATATACTTATGCATAGCCTATGAACTTTGAAGCAACTGTTATGTTCTAACTATATGATATATATAGGCAAATGAGAGGAGAGGAACTTCAAGGACTTAATGTTGAAGAGCTACAACAACTAGAGAAAGCCCTCGAAGTTGGTTTAACGCGAGTGATTGAAACAAAGGTTTTTAATTTTTTTACTATATGTTTATATATGTAACGCTGTGATACCATGTTTATGATTTATGTAACTTACTTTGCAGAGTGAGAAGATAATGAAAGAGATTAGTGACCTTCAAAGAAAGGTAAGCATTCACATGACGTATAATATTGCCCTTTAAACATAGGTTTAGTCTCTACTTCTTGATTCATATAATATTGGATTCTCTTTTTTGGTGTTTAGGGAATGGAATTGATGGACGAGAACAAGCGGTTGAGGCAGCAAGTATGAGTCTTCCCCTTTGTCTACAATATATCTTTTTTTGTCTACAATTCACACTCCTAGATTTAAACTCGGTTATGAATTACTAACCTCTATAACACATATCCTTGATTATACTTTGAGATAAATGGATAAACCAAGTGATTAGTGAGTAGCTAGTTAGTTCCTAGGGTTTGACTTTACGTTCGTACATAGCACACTTGAAACCTAGAGGTGTGGGAGTCATGTGCATGGTTTTTTTTTGTGGTTTTATGAACTATGGAAACTGAAATGACTCTAATTCTTCTTTGGTTTGGTTTGATATGGTTTGGTTGAGACTTCTTGTCAATAGTTGATGCCATTAAGAATATACAAAATGCAAACGATTCGAGCATCTACTGTCCTATCACTTTTACAATCTTGATTTTTGTAGGGAACACAACTAACGGAAGAGAACGAGAGACTTGGCATGCAAATGCAAGTACGTATATATATGTATATATATAGCCCTCGATTATTTTGCAATTTGTTAATTTGTTTTTTATTTATTTATTTAATGTTGAATATATACTTGTTTGGTTACGGTGTAGATATATAATAATAATAAAGTTCACCAATATGGTGGTGATGTATTGGAGAACGCAGCTGTGTACGAGGAAGGACATTCGTCGGAGTCTATTACTAACGTTGGAAACTCCACCGGAGCTCCTGTTGACTCCGAGAGCTCCGATACTTCCCTTCGGCTCGGGTAAATATTTATTCACCCCTTCATTTTTAAAATTTTTGACGGGTAATATAGTCTTAAATAAGTTGGTTCATTTATAAGATCGAAAAATGTATTATAAGTTATATTATATGATATATTTTACGATATATTATATGATATGTGTTGATTTAATGTTTTGGTATTGTGCAGCTTACCGTATAGTGGCTAGAGATATAATAAATATACAAAGAAGTTGATGGAGTAAGGAGCTTAACGTAAATCTTTTTAAATTTCATATGTATGTTGCATGTCTTTTGTCATGACGAAGTGTCTTGACTTTTATATTCTCGCTCGATCTTATATTATCTCTCGTTTCTGTATTTTTGTTTTGTTATGTAATAATGTTCATGAACCCTAAAATTGTTCAAGCAATATGATTAATCACATAATATAATCATAAAGAGGATTAGGAGATTATGTTTCTCTCCATTTGCCTATAAACTTAACTTGGTCTGAAGAAATGACATGTAACATGAGTTAGGTTTGATGTTTTAGAGATCCTTCGGACAAGAAAAGGAGGTTTGGTCGGCTTAGGACACACAGACCATTTGACCAGTTCATTGAAACGTGTCATGTTATGTAAAAGATTCAATTAATTAATCATTAAGGCTTAGCTTGCTTTAACATATGTACAACTTTTCATGAAAGACGACTTTCACGTTCCTTTTTTTCTTCCATTATTTTAAATTTTGAATACTTTATTAATTATATGAGATATTCTTTCCCAAATTAACTACAATCAATAAATTATTTAATATTTGATTTCTCTGATATATTCTCTAACGTTTATACAAAAAATAGTAACCTAAACTAAATAAACATTTGTATATACATTTATTAAAAAAAAAACTTAATTGAATCAATAATAATATATTAAAAAGAATAAAATATTTTCTTTAAAAAGCAAAAAAACATTGGTAACCTTAAATTAGACATTATTATATACATTTGTTTAAAAAAATTAATTGCGTAAATAATAATAGTTCTTAAAAAGAAAATTGAAATGGTAACCTAAATTAGACATTATTATATACATTTTTTTTTAAATTCAGTAAATAATAATAGTTCTAAAAAGGAAAATAAAAATATTTTCTTTAAAAAGCAGAGCCGAGGTTTGCTCTCACCCATCTCCTCTTGAATGATATAGAAAAAAAGCAGAGTTGATTTCTTTAATCATAAACATAAAGCTCTGTTCTTTCTCTCTCTCTCTGTTTTCTAAGAACTCGAATGAAAAGATTATTTTTTTCGTGATCATCTTCAACAATGTTACAAAGAGCTGCGAGTAATGCGTATTCATGGTGGTGGGCAAGTCACATCCGAACCAAACAATCTAAATGGCTCGAACAAAACCTTCAAGGTCTCTCCTTTATCTTTTCCCTATCCATCTCTGTTTCATTCTCTGTTTTTTACAAATTGTATTAATTACAGATATTGAAGACAAAGTTCAATATGTATTGAGGCTTTTACAAGAAGATGGTGATTCATTTGCTAAGCGTGCAGAGATGTATTATAAGAAGAGACCTGAACTTATTGTTTTTGTTGAAGAATCTTATAGAGCTTATAGAGCTTTAGCTGAACGTTATGATCATATTTCAACAGAGCTTCAAAATGCTAATACAACTATTGCATCTGCATTTCCTGATCAAGTTCCTAATTTTGCTATGGATGATTATGATGGTGGTGATTCAATGTCTAAATTTTCTAAAAGATCTAATCTTTCTGGTTCTAATAAGGTCCCTAATGTTCCTAAATTGCCTGTTAAAGACTTGAAAAGTGCGGTTAAAGTAGCTACGAAGAAGCTTCAACCAAGGAAATCTATGAAGTATACTGGTGGTTCTGCTCATGTGGTTGTTAAGAGTTCAGGTTTGAGCAAGCCTGAGGCTATGGGGGAGATTGATAAGTTGCAGAAAGAGATCTTGGTGTTGCAGACGGAGAAGGAGTTTGTTAAGAGCTCTTATGAGAAAGGTTTGTCTAAGTATTGGGAGTTTGATAAGAGTATTAAGGAGAAACAAGATAGGATCTGTGGTTTGCAAGATGAGTATGGTGAGAGTGTTGCAATTGAAGATGATGAAGCTCGGAGATTGATGACTGAGACAGCGATTAAGTCGTGTCAGGAGAAGTTAGTGGAGTTGCAGGAGAAACAAGAGAGGAGTTATGAAGAAGCTAAAGAAGAGCATGTGAAGATTAAGGAGTCTAAAGAGAAGCTAAGGTCTATAGCAAGTCAGGTTCTAGGAGACGAAAGTGCGATAGCGAAAGACGATGGTGATGAAGCTAGAAGAACAGAAGAGTTAGAGCATGAGATGAAAGAGATGTCTAAGAAGAAAAAGGACTTGGAATCTGTAAAGGAGAAGATTAAAGAACATTTTGAGTCTGGTGTTGATTCATCGCTTAGTGGTGCAGAGATGGCTGAGAAAGTTGATGAGCTTGCGAATAAAGTGATTAGCTTGGAGACTGCAGTTTCTTCTCAGACTGCTTTGATACAAAGACTAAGAAACGAGACTGACGGTCTTCAGACACAGATTAGTACTCTTGAAACCGATAAGGCGATGTTAGGAGATGACAAGAGTGATTTGAGAAACAAGCTAAAGGAAATGGAAGAGAAACTCAAGGCAGTGCAGGATTTGGATAGAAATGTTTTGGACAAGAGTAGCAATCTGCAGACACATTTTGGTGAAGCTTGTAATAATCTTGATAATCTCTCTGGTGGAGTGAAACCAGAGAGTGAGTCTAATAACTTGGCCTTGAATATGGAACCAGAGAAAGATCTGGTAGCTGAGAAGACAAATCTGGATGTTAGTGAGAAGAAGAGTGTAAATGTTGAACAGACAACAGAAGATATCATCATCCCAAGTAAAACTCCAGAAACTGTTTTGGAATCTTCTGAAAAAGTAGATTCTGATTCAGAGAAGCAAGCTGCATCGGCAAAGACAGATTCTGTTCTTGATATCACTATCAATGGTGAACAAAAAGAGAATCAAAAGGAGGAAGAAAGTGAACCAGATTGGAAAGAGATGTTCATGAAGGGAATGGAAAACAGAGAAAAGCATTTGCTTACAGAGTACACAACTATTCTCAGGAACTATAAGGATATGAAGAAAACTTTGGATGAAACAGAAACAAAGTTAAAGACAGATAATGCAACCAAAGATGATGAGATCAAGTTACTAAGAGAAAAAATGAGTCTTCTGCAGAAGGGTCTTGCAGATAGTAATGAGTTATTAGAAAATCAGTTGTCGAACGACGATTATTCCATAGGACTCATGGCTACTGAAAACCACCACATGTCTGTGGTTGAGGAACAGTTCAGGTTAAATATTGATGAGCTTTTAGAAGAGAATTTGGATTTCTGGTTAAGGTTCAGTACAGCATTTGGACAGATACAGAGTTACAAAACTTCAGTTGAAGATCTACAAGCTGAGATAACAAAGCTCGAGCAAAGAAAAAAGCAAGATGGAAGCAGTACAGTTAAATATGCTCTGAGATCAGATGTTAGACCACTTTATGTACACTTAAGGGAAATAAACACAGACCTGGGTCTTTGGCTGGAGAAAGGTGCAGCTTTGAAGGAGGAACTGAAATCTAGATTTGAGTCCTTGTGTAACATACAAGATGAGATAACCAAAGCCCTGAAGTCAAGTGCTGAAGACGATGATTTCAGATTTACGAGTTATCAAGCTGCTAAATTTCAAGGTGAGGTGTTGAACATGAAGCAAGAGAACAATAAAGTGGCAGATGAGTTACAAGCAGGGTTAGATCACATTACTACACTTCAACTCGAGGTAGACAACACACTAGGAAAGTTAAGTGAGGAGTTTTCTCTTACCGGTTCAAAGAACAAATCTGATACTGATCTCAATAATTCGGATAGTCGCTCAGGAGTGCCCTTAAGATCATTCATCTTTGGCTCCAAACAGAAGAGAACAAAGCCATCGATATTTTCCTGCATGCATCCTTCACTATATAGAAAGATGAAGGCTTCTACATAGGTAATATTTGCATAATATATACTACATAACATACCATCCAAAGACTTAACTGATTCATATACTGTAATTTATCAGATTGGCCTTTTCTTATCTCCCATTCCGTCTTTTTTTCGGTTTTTCAAGGTTAAAAAACAATAGTTTTGTGTGTTGGTTATCCTTTTTTTGAGTATTGTAGATTGTTCACAGTTTGTAACTGGTGAAGCAAGAGGGAATGTCTCCAGGCTTTCTACATTTTTATCAAATATGTATGTTCAGAACCAATACAAGATTTCAATATTTTATGGCACTTGAATAAACCTTAGTTCTCTAACAATCTTATGAGACTATGCTTAGGACTGTAAGAGCTAATATCAACAATATACTGAACTATTCGAGATCAAGAATGTTATGTTTATTAATGAAACTACCTTAGCTCCTCTTCCTTTATCCATGTATAGACCAATAATGTTAATTGCAGAAGCTTCAAACTCTTCACCTGAGGATGAGCATGAGCACCTTTGATATCTTTTGCAACATGAAGAGGAAGGTCATAAGTAGCGCAAGCACGTGAGTACACAACCACATCTTCTAGAGAAGGAAGAAGAACACAATGGTTTCGAGCAGAGAGTGTAGTAGCCACAAAATCAAACATATGTCTGTACAGATACCTACAACCACAATTTTCATTTCAAGTAAGGTTAAAACCTAAAAGTATTGAACTTGTAGCTGCATTATCAGGGAAAAAAACTTACAACTTTGATTTGTTTTTCCTTAACCCAATCCACAAAAACATTAGAACCATCTATCTCCATCGAACCCACAAACCCATCAATACACTCCTTTGGCCTAAGAGTTACACAATTCTCACTTTGAAGCCATTTAAGAGCTGAGTCATAGAATTTATCACACACTAGTTACAAAAAAAAAACAGACTTTATCACACACTAGTTATAGAATTTTAACAAGACATAGACAGAGGTCACAGAGGTAACTATAAATACCAGGAACAAGTTCTGATTATTGAGTTCCTATAAAACAATGAGGAGGATAATGATTCTCAGGAATATTCGGATGATGAGAGTCGAGCAATGCAAAAACTGGCCATTTCCTATTTGCAAAATTCTCTAGCAAGCTTTGAAATTTCATCCACCATTTTCGTTTGTTTTGGCGGAGCCTAAACACATATGAACTGAAGCAATATCACAAACACTTGGAAGATAATAGAGAGTGCAAAGATTGAATATTTGTACAAACCATATTGCTAGAGCCAACTGTACAGAAGCCATTAACAACGTCAACAATGACGAGACCGACGCTTGAATCTTCATTCAAAACCAGTGATTCCTCTTCATTTACTAGTATCTCTTTCTTTAGCTGATCCAGTATTGTTTCATCATCTTCCATATTGGAGAACGATTCAAATTTTGATAAGAAATCTGAAGAATTCTATTCTGCTTTTGACTTGACGAGTCATGAAATGAAATTACAAATATATTTAATTGATTAATATGTGTGTTGCTAACAATTGGGGGTGTAGCTCATATGGTAGAGCGCTCGCTTCGCATGCGAGAGGCACGGGGTTCGATTCCCCGCACCTCCATTATATTTGTTTTAATATATTTCTCATTGATACCTGTGATTATGGGCCTGGAGAAATAAAAAGCTACAAAGCCCAGTAAACTGACTTCCTTAATGCTGTAATGGGCCTAGGTCAATGCTCAACTAGTTTATATAAAAAATACATTATTATAACGTGAATCATGTTATGGGCTTTTTACTTGTGTGCGGCCAGTTTCTTTTTGTTGGGCTTGGTGTAATTTAAAATCATTGGGCTTTGCTGTAGTGGATTTGTTTCAACTTAACCTATTAAAAAAAATTTAATTAAATTCATTTGCTATAGAGGTAAAAACTTACAATGCAATAATAATAATTATTTTTTAAGAACATATAATTGATTTAATGGTAAATTACTACTCCCTTTCTTGGCTGGAGATTTTTTTATTTTTTTTTCCAAATAGATTAAAACCAAAATCTAAAATCTACTTAAAATTATCATTCAAGTTTTGTTAAAAAATCTAAAATCTACACAAAAACCAAAAAAATGAAAAAGTCAAAAAACAATTTTCAAAACTACAAACATTCATGATAATTTAGTGGACCAAATATTAAAAAAAACTATATCTGTTAGTCTGTTACATTTCCATTGGATTAATAACGCCTTAATTAAAAACTAATCAATGCTAACAAACATTTAGCGTTTAGCGTTTGAAACGCTTAAATCCAATCACCTAGTGAACCTTCTAGATAAATAACTCAAATCCGCGAAAATCATGGAAGCGGTGATTTGAGAAATTTACGCGTTTCTCTCAACAAAACCCAATCGTGATTTTTTTTTTACTTATTTAAGTCAAAACAAGTCTTAGGTCGTTCCCGCTTACTTCACCGTCGTTACATTAAACACTCTTTGCGCCGTCATGAATATTAACCGTCGTCGAGTAACCACAACTGTATCATCATCATCTCAAAACCGTCGACCACAACGACGACCAGTCATACACGTGTTACCCGATGAGATAGCGATACGAGTGGTCTGCCACGCGTCAGTCATCGGTGGTATAATCGGTTCAAACGGTTTCATTATTTCAAAGCTTCGTCGTGAAACCGGAACTAAAATTCATTGCGAATCTCCGGTTAAAGGCTCCGATCATTGGGTTGTTTTCATCGTCGGTTCAACATCGGTTAACAAAAACATTTTATTAACTGATAAAGTTGGAGATTATTCCGGCGGTGAAAACGAAGGTTGGGTTACTTGTGAAGTTTCCGATGCTCAAACGGCGTTAATTAGGGTTTTAGAAAGATCATGGGCTGTATTAGCATCGAAAGATAACGGCGGAGTTGTCGATGATGAAGGAGAAGCTTATTGTGGGATTTTAGCTGATCGGAATCAAATTGGTTCTGTATTAGGATTAGCTGGGAAAAATGTAGAATGGATGAGAAGAAACTCAGGTGCCATGATTAGGGTTTTGCCTCCTCCAATTTGTGGTACTAACACTGATGAACTCATTCAGGTATAAAAAAAGTTTGTATTTTTATGATATTATAAGTTTATAAAGTTTTGATTTTTAGGTTTTTGATATTTGTTAGATTACTGGAGATGTATTAGCTGTAAAGAAGGCTTTAGTTATGGTATCAACTAGTCTTCAAACTTGTCCACCTATTAATGGCTATCCACCACCACTTTGTATCAAAGCTTATGAATCAGCATCAGCTACTGATGAAGATCCACATTCCGAGTTTTTCCCGAATCTGCATACTTCTTCTTCTTCATTGTATGATGTTTCAGAAACTGATGTGTCTGCTTCTTATAGACAAGTACCATCACCATATCATAGTATTCAGGATTCTAAAGATACAGTTCGAAAAGTTGTGTTCAAGATGATATGTACTAGTGTTGCAGCTGGAGGTATAATTGGGAAACAAGGAAGTGTTATTAGAGCTTTACAGAATGAAACTGGTGCTTCTATTTCAATTGGAGCTCCTTTAAAAGTATCCGGTGAACGAGTTGTTACCATTTCTGCAAATGAGGTATAAGGTTTTGTTCGAGTTTTTGTTTGTTTGTTGATGTAATCTTATTAGGTTTGTGTGTGTTTTTGTTCTCTAGAACCTTGAGTCACGATACTCTCATGCACAAACTGCTTTGACTCTTGTATTTACAAGATCTGTTGAGATTGATACTGAGAAAGGTCTGCTTCCTGGATTACACAATGGTGGTTCTTTAGTGAAAGCTAAGTTATTGGTACCATCACAGTTTGCTAATGGCTTAATTGGAGATAGAGAAGCAATCATAGCAACTGGTGTTGATGTACACATTCCTGTACGTGATCAGATTCTAGACTGTTTCTCAGAAAATGAAATGGTGTTTGAGGTAATCAGTATAAGTCTTTCGTCTTTAGAGATGTGAAAGTTGTGCATTGCTCATTATTGACTCTTTGATTGTGTTTAGATTAAAGGAGAGTTTCGTAATGTACAAAAGGCTTTGTCTTATGTTTCTTCGAAATTACGAGAAAACCTATTGCCGAAGGAGGTTCTTGAAGAAATGAGAGCCAGAGTTATAACCCCATATGGAAGTATAGGAACAAGCCAGATTCATAATCTCAAACCATCACTACAAGTAAGTGTGTGTTTAATTTCCTCTTAAGGTAGAGTTTAATTGGTTCCCTTAACCATGATTGTGAAACAAACCGCAGAATCCAAGCAGGAGTGGTCCTCTCTCAGTAGCAGATGGTGATCAAGACCTGAAGATGGTTAGAAACAGTGCAGAGGTAATGAAGTCGATCGATAAAGAGTTCGATGAAGTCAAAAGCTTTAAACTTACAGAAAGTTTGGTGGAGAATGACTTGATACAAGAAATGAAAAAGCTTCAAGTTTATAGCAATGGAGATGATGTGTCTTCTTTACCACTAAGGTCTGTTCTTGCTATAACAACAGTGTTTCAAAGTGTATAACTTTAACAAAACTGAATACTTTTTTTTCGAAACAGAGGAAGTAAAGGTGTGACTTTGAAAAACGTTAGCTTGGAGTTAGCTATTGAAGTAGAAGCTTTTGGTCTACTTAATGGTAGAGATGGTAATGGTTTAGATAATCTTCAACAGGTAACTTAAAAATTCATTACTACCTTGTCTTAATGGATCCTTGTTTAGACAAAATGAAGTTGATATGGTTCTTTTGTAAACCAATAGATTTCAGGAGCAAGAGTTGATGTGAAGGATCCTATAGGAGTTGAAGCAATGGTCTTAATCTCTGGGACTCCTGACCAAACCAATACTGCAATGTCTTTGATCTTGTCTATCCTTACTGATCAATGATCGTGTTTTGTAAACTTCTTTTGGTTGTTTTGTTTTTTTTTCTTAAAACTAGAAGAATCAAACATTGTAGCTTACTTCAAAGTAAGTTTAACAAAATCATTTCATCAATAAATCATAAATTTCCAAATGTTCGTATAATCTATAGTTTGTATTCGGTATAAAAATTCAATAAAATTCTTAAAAGTGACAGCAATTTAAAGTTCAATTGCTTAACTATCCGGTCCACGTCATACCAATACCGGTTAACGTGATTTATTGGGTTTGGGTTTGGCCCACTATTAAGAAAAGGGTCGAGGCCCATATACAAACTTTATGGGGGTTCGTTTATCAGTAACGAATATAACAGTAAAGAAATCATAACGGTCATATCAGAGATTCAAATTTTTAAAATTGAAACCAAGAAAAAAGGAAAAGATCAATTATTTCCTTTTCTCTATAGTTTTCTTTGTATTAACCTTTCAATTTCTTGATTTTTTTCTGAATAAGAGAAACAGTTTGATTTTTTCGGAACTTTTTTTTCCTGGGCTTTGATTTCTACAATGGAAGATATTCAGATCGACGCTACAGTTCCGGTGGATCCAATAGTCACGGCATCGGAGATTCCAAATTCCCAGTTCGTTGGTGATACAACTGTGAAGTTAGAGATCGGAGATTCTTCACTGGATTTGGGCGATTCTATGGTTTGTGATCCGAATTCAAAACTTGTTCCCACTGGTTTCACTAGACCTAGTCGCACAGGTTCGATCTTCTCACTTCAATTTAGAATTAGGGTTTCATCTTCTAATGTGGTTATGATATAGTGATATTAGCTTGTGTTATTGGTGTTAACAGATGAGACCATTATGTTCATAAATGCTGGAGGAGTAGATGATTCAATGGTATTAGATTCTGAATTGAATATTCTCAAAGACACTTATTTCCAAGGAGGAGATGTGTTTAGAACTGAAGAGTCTATAGTTGAAGCTGGAGACTTTCCAATCATTTACCAATCAGCTCGTGTTGGGAACTTTTGTTACCAGTTTAACAATCTTCATCCTGGAGATTACTTTATTGATTTTCATTTTGCTGAGATTATTAATACTAATGGACCTAAAGGGATTAGGGTTTTCAATGTCTATGTTCAAGATGACAAGGCAAGTTAAACCCAGCTGAAGATTGTGTGTGTTTTCCATGTAGTTTATATGTATGTTGAAAAAAGTGTTTTTGTTATGTTTAGGTGTTAGCTGAATTCGATATCTTCTCGGTTGTTGGCTCAAATAGGCCACTCTTGTTGGTTGACTTAAGGGTTGTAGTCATGGATGATGGATTGATTAGAGTAAGGTTCGAAGGGATTAATGGAAGTCCAGTGGTTTGTGGGATTTGTCTGAGGAAAGCACCACAAGTATCAGGTAATGAATGCTCTTCTCTTGTGCTTTGGATTGATTAAGGGAATCTCAAGTTTCTAACTTATTCATTGCTTTACTTTACAGTTCCAAGGACATCACAAGATTATATTAAGTGTGAGAATTGTGCTACTGAAATAGAGATTTCTCCTACTCGGGTATTGTTTAATAGTCTTCTGGTTCTTATTTACTTAAAATATAGGCGTTATTGATCACCTGAGTTTCTTGTTCTTATGTTGATGTTTGAGCAGAAGAGACTTATGCGAGCCAAAGCTCATGACAAGTATGAGAAGAAGATAGAAGAGCTTTCTCTACAATACCAACATAAGACTAATGAGTGCCATGAAGCATGGATGTCACTGACCTCTGCTAATGAGCAACTAGAGAAAGTGATGATGGAACTTGACAATAAGATGTTCGAGGCACGCTCTCTAGGTAATGCAGAACTTGACTTTATGGGTCAATCCGAATTTGTTACTCTTATATCTTTTGTTTGAACTGAGGTTTTAATTTGGTGCTTACTTGAAATAGACCAAACTGTGGCAACACAAGCTGATTGTTTGAAGAGTATCACTAGCAAGTATGAGGATGACAAGAGACATTGGGCCAATGCAATTGCTACTCTACATGAGAAAATAGAGGTAGCTGAGTATCTCCTCTCTGCAATGTACATGTTTTTCAAAGATTTTTGTATTTTTTGGAATTTATAAAACTGTTGCTATGCAGATAATGAAGAAGGAACAATCTCAGCTATCACAGGAAGCACACAAATGCGTGGAAGGGATTCCCGAGTTATACAAAATGGTTGATGGAGTTCAAGCACTCGGTGAGTTTTAACACTCCTTTAGTTCTGAAGATGGGATTTTAAAAGACAATTCGATGACCTAATACCATATCAACTCATTAAAACAGTTTCACAGTGTGAGGATCTTAAGCAAAAGTACAGTGAAGAGCAAGCAAAGCGAAAGGAGCTGTATAACTATATACAAGAGACTAAAGGCAATGAAATCTTAACTTTTTATGATCATTTTCTTTAGCTTCTATCACACTTTAATAATTTACTGACAGTATCTCTTATATCAGGCAATATTAGGGTCTTTTGTCGCTGCCGACCTTTGAATAAGGAGGAGACTTCAACTAAGTGTGCCACAACTGTTGACTTTGATGGAGCAAATGATGGAGAGCTTGGTGTAATTACAGGAAATAATTCCAAGAAAAGCTTCAAGTTTGACAGAGTTTATACACCAAAAGATGGTCAAGGTAATGTGATATATGTCATGGTCAAGTTTAAATCATTAAACAACACTAATCATTGACAACGTTTCTTTCTTGATCTTGCAGTTGATGTCTTCGCCGATGCTTCTCCTATGGTTGTTTCAGTGCTAGATGGATACAATGTTTGTATTTTTGCATACGGGCAAACAGGAACAGGAAAGACCTTTACAATGGAAGGTACTCCACAGAACAGGGGTGTTAACTATAGAACCGTCGAGCAATTATTTGAAGTTGCTAGAGAAAGAAGAGAGACAATTTCATATAACATATCTGTTAGTGTCCTTGAGGTCTACAATGAACAGATAAGAGATTTGTTGGCAACATCACCAGCGTCAAAGAAGTAAGAACTCTCTACCTATTCAAATCCTAAACAAACATAGATATTGAAATAGAAACTTGATCTTAATTCTTTTGGATTTTGCTACCGCAAGGTTGGAGATAAAACAGTCCTATGAGGGATCCCATCATGTTCCTGGATTAGTAGAAGCAAAAGTGGAAAATATAAATGAAGTATGGAGTGTGCTTCAGGCTGGAAGCAATGCAAGATCTGTTGGATCGAATAATGTGAATGAGCATAGCAGCCGCTCTCACTGGTATTACAGGATATATGCCTCTGTCACTATGTTGTTTGAATGTTTGGTTTTTAATATACTAAGTTCTCTTTGCAGCATGCTTTCTATAATGGTAAAAGCGAAGAACCTACTGAATGGTGACTGCACAAAAAGCAAGCTTTGGTTAGTAGATTTAGCTGGAAGTGAGAGGTTGGCAAAGACTGATGTGCAAGGGGAGCGTCTGAAGGAAGCACAGAACATCAATAGGTCACTTTCAGCTCTTGGTGATGTGATCTATGCACTGGCAACAAAGAGTAGTCATATTCCATACAGGAACTCAAAACTAACACATTTGCTTCAAGACTCACTCGGTAAGAATCCTTACGACCTTTTCTTATGGTTTAGATCCATTGTTACACTGTGCTCTTGGTAAACTGGCGTGTATGATGCAGGAGGCGACTCAAAGACTTTGATGTTCGTGCAAATCAGTCCTTCTGAGCATGATGTGAGTGAGACTCTAAGCTCATTGAACTTTGCAACTCGTGTAAGAGGTGTTGAGTTAGGTCCTGCAAGGAAACAAGTTGATAACGGTGAGATTCAGAAGATGAAAGCAATGGTATGGCTTCTGCAACTTGGATCTTTAATTTTTAGATTGTGTCCTAGCTTACTTACCCTTGCCTTTGAAGGTGGAGAAGGCAAGGCAAGAAAGCCGATCTAAAGATGAATCAATAAAGAAACTGGAAGAGAACATACAGAACCTAGAAGGTAAGAATAAAGGAAGAGATCACTCATACAGAAGTCTCCAGGAAAAGAATAAAGAACTTGAAAGCCAACTTGATTCATTACATAACCAATCAGAAAAACAAAACGCACAGCTTCAAGAAAAACTAAAGAGCAGAGATGAGATCTGTAGCAATCTCCAGCAAAAGGTTTCGTTTCGTTCTCTTTTCTACTTTAACATTTTCCTCTATCACCATTATATCACTAACAAAAACTCCATTAAAGGTCAAAGAGCTAGAGTATAAACTACGAGAAAGACACCAATCAGATTCTGCAGCTTACAACCAGAAGGTTAAGGACCTGGAGAATAAGTTGAAAGAATCTGAAGGCAACTCTCTTATGTGGCAACAAAAGACTAAAGAATTTGAGAATAAACTGAAAGACTCTGAAGCCAACTCTCTTGTGTTGCAACATAAGGTTAGATAGATAGAGAGGAGTGATTCAATCTCAAATCTTTTGCAGTCTCATTACCTTATGCTCTTTATGGTTTCTCAGATTAAAGAAATGGAGATGAAGCATAAAGACAACCAAAGTCAAGAAGCAATGTTACTACTTCAGATTAAAGAACTTGAAATGAGAGTAAAGGAGCAAGAGCATAGAGAGTTTCATGATGTTGTGAATGCAACTCCTAATGAAGTGAAAACTTGCTTCAAAGACGATAACTTCGGCAATGAGAATATGGAATCAAACAACAACAACATACTGAGAACATCTAATCGTGTCAAGACTAGAAGATATGATTCTTTAAACCTCAATGAGATAACAAGGAAGAAGAGAGCTTCAAGAAGTGGTGAAACAGAGAACAATGGTGATGATCCTCAAATGAATGAGAAACGTATAAGGAAATCAGATCCACCAAAAGTTTTAGCTAGAGTAATCAGACCAACAAGACCTGTTTCTGGTTCTTCAAATCAAGTGCCTGTGGTTCAAAGAAGGGTTATTAATAGAGAACAACAACAACAAGTTCTGGTTGGGAAAGAGAAAGACTCTAAGAAGAAGATCTGGTCAAGATAAAAGACTAATCTCATGTTAGTTCTCTATATGGTTTTTTACTTTACTTTTGAGTATGATAATGTAATATTAGACATCACCATTGTTTTTAGTTTTTACTATTACTGTTTTTTTTTTCTTAACATGTGTTTTTTTAACTCTAAAATTTATGTATTTTTTATTATATGGTAAGGTTGAATTTGAGCATAGAAAAGTGGAGATCCTAGTGAAAAGCTACACAGAAGCATATGGACCATGGAGTATAGTCTATAATTATGAGTAAATTTGTATTATGAGTATATACATTATATTATATTTATATACATTAATACATTATGTTTTATTATATTCACGCCACTTGATATATATTAACAACATTAAAATAAATAAAACCAACACTAGGATTATTTTTTCCCTCTACAGTAAATTATTTTCACCATGGAGTCTAGTCTATAATTATGATTATATTTGTATTATGAGAAAAAAATGTATAATGAGTAGTTACATTAATACATTATGTTTTATTATATTCATATCACTTGATAAATGTTAATTACACTCAAATAAATAAAACCATCCCTAGGAAATAAAATAAAATTATAATTTTCCTCTACAGTAAATTATTTTCACCATGGAGTCTAGTCTATAATTATGAGTATATTTGTATTATGAGATAAAAGAAATTGTATTATGAGATAAAAAAAAAAATTGTATTATGAGTAGATACATTATACTATATTTAGATACATTAATATACATTATGATTTATTTTATTTTCACATCACTTGATGTATATTAATTACATTAAAATAAATAAAACCAACCCTAGGAAAAATAAAATTATAATTTCCCTCTAGTAAATTATTTTCACCATGGAGTATATAGTCTATAATTATGAGTACATTTGTATCATAAGAAAAAAATGTATAATGATTAAATACCTTATATTATACTTAAATACATTAATAAATTATGTTTTATTTCATACTCACATAATTGATGTATATTAATTACATTAAAATAAATAAAAACCAACCCTAGGAAAATAAAATTATAATTTCCCTCTAGTAAATTATTTTCACCATGGAGTATATATAGTCTATAATTATGAGTACATTTGTATCATAAGAAAAAAATTTGTAATATGATTAAATACCTTATATTATATTTAAATACATTAATACATTATGTTTTATTTCATACTCACATCACTTGATGTATATTAATTACATTAAAATAAATAAAAACCAACCCTAGGGAAAAAAAAAACAAAATTTATTTTCACTTTACCCGACAACATTTTTCATGTTTTTTTTTTAAGGACTTTCAAGACGTAGATAATCATACATAACTCCTGTAAACGGTGTGAAGATTCTTGACTGAGTTAAAAATATTGTGTTATCTCCAACACTTAGTAAATTTCCAGGCACATCAATACTATATAATCTATATAATCCATGTATTCCATGTCTTGCTATAGCATTGTCTTTACCAATTCTTTGTGTCGAGAATATAAATTTGGATAATGGATCTTTCACTCGAACTTGTACTTCACCATCACTAGCTGCTGCTATAGCTATTCTAAGTGTGTATACTCCAGCTTTGTTTACAGTTTTTAGGTTAAACTTGATTTGCCATGTTGTTGGTTTATATACTTTATTTCCAACTTTTCTATATTATTAATTAAAAATAGTTACGTTAGTTAGTTTATATAACTTAATAAAAACATGAAAATAAAATAAAAATAAAAAATAGTAATTTTATTTTTACCTGGTGACGTGTGCAAAGAACCAGTGTTTTTTATAATCACTTACACCAACTGTGAAGACAAGATCGGTTTTAGGGTATAAGTCTGTGTAACGATCCCATAATCCATATTGTCTAAATCTGTAACGTTTTAAATTTATTTATTAAATATGTTACGTGAGAATATTATATTTATATATATATATATAGTTACTAACCTGTCTTTAACTGGATTATTATAAAGCTTGTTTAAAAGTGTAGGGTAAGGATCTGGTATATAAAATTCTTCGGCGGTTCGATCCGGTATACCAATTTCCCAAACCGTTGGACCTTTTCTTGGTGGTGAATACACTATAGGCCCTACGTTTAATCTACTACCTATAGACCATTGAGTATATAGTTGACTTGAGATGAGACCAAGCATGCTTATATAAGCTATGATTAAATGAGATTATATAATGGAAAATTATATATATATATATATATATTTTTTACCTGGTTTAATGGTTATGGTTTTTTCATATTTATAATCTCCAATAAAACCAGTAACATATGCGTAGAGATTATAAGTGCCTGGTCTTGCATTTTGTATTACAAAACTTCCTTTTATGTCAGCTTTTGTCCAAAATTGATAACCCTTTTTGTCGGAAAATAAAATAAAAATTAATTTACACTATAATAATTACCATAAAATAGTATAAAATATTATTTATTTTTAGTATAAACACTACTATACCTTGGATTCGGTTTGCCATGAACCGGCTTCTCCAACTGGTGCTAAACCAACATAAGCAAATTTCGCATTTATATTTGTCTTTGACATGAAACTACAATATTATATAATACAAAGAAAATAAATGATTAAAATAAAATAAAATTATTTGACAAGAGAAAATGATTTAATTATTTTATAATATTTATTTTGGTAAAATTATTAACCTGTCTTTAACCAATAATTGACCTTCAACAATTCCTCTTTGATTACGAAGAGGATAATCTGCTAATTTTACAAACTCATAAGGCCAGCTTTTAATCTCTGAAACCATCTGTAAAAATTAATAACCATATTATATAAATATAAATATGTTAATATATATAATCATAAAATTATTATTATTATTAAATAAAATAACCTTTTCTTTAGCATCTTTCCAAAGATGAGCATTTGAATCTTTAGGTGAAGGAGCAGAGTTAAGATAAGCAAAGACAGGACCAAACACTTTCTTCCATGCCTCTCCTTTTGCATAACCCATTCTCATCTCTTTACCAGCATAATGAGTACTCGTAAACATCTACAAAACCCTAATTATTATAAGCTGCTCAAAGTGTGTATATATATATTATGATATAAATGGAGACTTACACAGAGAGTGGTGGGTCCAACATGAGAGCTTAGTTCTTGTTTCATAGGACCACCAAGACGGAACTCATCACTTGGAGTTATTATCCAAAACCCAACCGCTTGGTTCGGGGAGGTCCAGCCATGTACATTGTTGTCTTTGTCATCCATTGAATACATATACTTATCGTCGACCTATGTCACGTTGTATATTATATAGTATTAATTCAACTCATCGAAATGTATCAAGAAACATAGTATAATATTAGTAAACAATTTAAATATTATTTATTTATTTCATTATTTTTTTCTAATTTAATGCTATTATGTATAATAGTCTAGATTTATTCATATGATAAGATTATATTAGTACAATATAATATTTTTTAAAATGTATATGATAAGATTTAATTATTACTTTATATAAACATTGATATTTTTATAAATTTAAATATGCAAAAATAAAACTCTATTTTTTTCTATATAAAATAAACATTTATATACTATAACTATTTTAGAATTTTATAATATCAAACTTTTAGTTTTTAAGAAAATATTCGTGACTAATCTCTTAATTAAATTAATTAGTTTAAAATCAAAATAAATGATGTAATAAAATGCAATGTACCTCTCCATTTTTAAGATGAACAGCTTCTTGGAAAGCTAATGGTGTTCCAGCTTTTCGATCAACATTAGATGGCATAGTTCTTTGTCGATCATCAGATATTGCCATGTAATTAAATCTAATATTTACATCCCAAAAAATCATTAGCTAAATAATACATATATATATATATATATAATTAGTATAATATATAGTTTACATTTTAGGGTCAAGTTTGAAGACAATTCTGATTTGGTCCATGTCTACTTCGGGCCAACCAGCTAACCTCTCCATTACACCATACATATGTATTCCAGAAACACCACGTCGAATTATGTATCTAATTAATTTACATATTATAAGTTATTAAAATGATCATAATTACATAATTATATAGATTTTAACTATATTATATACCTTTTATCTACGTTTAAAGGAACCCATTTGCCACGTTGAGCAACATTCCAAGTTCTTGTAAATGAAATTTCAACTTGTTCTTCATTCTCGGTTATGATTTCAAATTTAGTTGCTTCTAATCTATAGACCACACACACAAAAATGTTATAAAAATATTATATTTTAAACAAAATAAAATAACAAGAGTTTGAAAAAAAAAACTCACTTGTCTACTTCATTTTTTTTTGTTGGTTCATACCAAACTAAGTCCCAATACCTAGGAATTACATATTGTTAAAAATTTATATAAACATTTTATTTTATTTTAATATATTCTATATGTTATAAAAATAAAAATAAAATTTTACCCTCGATGTCTATTTACTGGATCGAAGATATTTTCAATGCCTTTATATTTGATTCCAGATATTAAACCTTCTGGGTTCGAGAAAGTAACTTGAATAATACCATTATCTATTACCACCTTTAAAAACAAATAAAATTTTTAATATTATTGTAATAAAAAAATGTAAAAATAAGTGGTTTGATCATTTTGATAATCTCTTACATTATTTTTTTCTTTCCTTAACTGAACTTTTAGTGAACCTGGTGTGCTTTGTCCAGGATTTGTTGTGTTAAGTTTCATTCTGTAATAATAATATAAATTATTTTGTTAAAATTTTAGAGAGAGCAATTAAATAGCTTTGATACATTATAAAATAATATTGAATTAATTATTAAAATATCAATAGTAGATTAGTTGAAGAGTGTTGAATACGAAAAGAATAATACTAATGAGGGGAACAAAAATATTCATTATATACAATATACTTTTTATATAAATTAATAACTATATACTAATATATATTTGAACGAAAAAACATATTTATATATTTATATTATATGTGGAAAGACAAGTAGTTAATAAAAAAGAGATGTAGGTTTAAAGTAAAGTAGCAAACCAATATTTTTCTAAGGTGTGTGATTAAAAATAATAAAAAGAAACCAAATGTTTAATAATAAATAATCCCAAACACTTAAATAAATAATATTTGTTTTGTTTTTTTTCTTTTGTCTGACATCAATATTAACTTTTTTGACACACGTCTCGTGAAAATCTTGGTTTCTAGATTCTCATCTTTACAATAATTTACGTTACAAAATGTGTTTATGTGGTTCAAGTAATTAAGCATTTTTTAATTTATTATTACAAAACTTCAATTATGTTCTTTTGTTACTTAACCTATTAAATAAACCAAAAAAACGAGAATAATAAAATAAATTAAAATAAGAACTTTTTACTATATAGATTACCTAAGAATTTATAAAATAATTTACCAAAAAATAAAAATTGATGAACAAAAAAAGTTAAGAACATATCTATATGTCTCTGTCAGTAAGTTCAACATGTGAACTTAGAAATTAAAATCTTATGAAAAAATCAATAAATAAGGTAAAAAAAATGGGTCAAACCCGACCCGACCCGAGATAAACAGAGTTGGGTTAAGAGAAAACATACTGTGTTTTTCGAGAATGAACATTTTGAAGAAGAAAATGGAGAAGAAGAACTTGGAAAATGACCCGACCCAACATATTAACCGGAGCTCCAACTCTCATATCCGCCACAATTCACTATAATTTCCGATATAGAAACCTAAGTTAAGACAGAGAGATACTTATTTTTTTTTTTTTAGTTTTTTTTTTTTTTGTGTCAAGTAAAGAGATACTTATTTAAACAAACAAACACTTGTTTTTATTTATATAGACAATAATTTAAGAAATCTATTTAAAGATTAACTAAAAATAGATTAAATTAAAAAAAAAAAAATGTAAATACCTTAGATTTTACTTGGTAGAACAAATTTTGAGGAATGCAGAAGAACAAGAAGATGAAGAAGAAAGAAAGGTTTGTCCTATGAACAAGGTAATCTCTCGATCTCTCTCTCTTCTTTTTTTTATATAAATTTTATTATTTTTTTAGTTCTCAAAATAATCATAGGATTAGAATCTTAAGTAGCTTTTATAATTCTTGAGAATATGTGTATATATATATTATATGTATATAAATATTTGCGTGTATGTTGATCTAAGACCATCTTAATGTTGCAGGTGTGACTTTTTTGTTGCCTAACCTTTTCATCTTTATTTTATTTATTTTTAATAAAAAAAGAAAATAGAAGAAATAATATATTATATTACTAAAAAATATTATAAGAACTCTCTAACTAATTCATTTATGATAATTATGTACCAAGGATTAATTGTAATGAACTATATATTACACCTTCTGATATGTGAATGAATGAATAAATTTTAATCCAAAATCTTTTAAGTGTTATATATATATATATAACATTGTGTTTTAACAAATGTGAAATAAAAAATTATAGGAATATTTTTAGGAATTAAATAAAGAGTAATTCTTTCTAATACCATAATTTATAATTTATAGAACAAAATTATATATATTTTTTAATTAGACATAAATACTAATATTTATTAAAATCATATTTTTAATTTAATGTTATGATTGAGTATTTAATGGTTTGATTTAGTATGTATTGTTTAAATTTTGTGTATTTTTAAAAAATATAATCTAATTTTTAATTCAATTAAATTATTAAATTGTAATTTTATCTAAATTAATTTTAATGGTATTTATAAAAACTAAAATTAATTTGATGGTATTTTTGAGAATTGCTCTTAAATAAATGCTAACAAGAAATATATACTATCATTTTAGCAATTAATATCAGATATAAATAATTTTATTTCTTTTTTTTCCTTTAATAGAAGTTATTGTTTAGTTGTAAAAAACAGATCTAAAAATATTTTTTGACTTTCGGTTACAAACTTATAAATGGAAAATAAAATTAACAGATACTATAAAAGTTTTATTAATTTAAAGAATTTTAAAGTATTGTTTTGATATTATTTTTTTCACGTAACTATTGTTTTGATATTCTATATTTATAAGTAAAGAGAGTTTAACTAAAACACATTTCCAATATGAAACTAAAATCAATACGGCACAGAAATCTAATCCATCATAATTATTAACAACATTTTATCATTAATAAAAAACTATTTTATCAAAAAACAAAAAAAACATTTTAACATTAAAAAGTATTATTACATTAATATAAATTCATGTCTAAAATTGTCAAATTTAGCTTTACCTCATCTGTCCCATGCGCAAAAAGTTTTTGCTTCTTTTATTGTCTTTTTATGATGTAATGAAGTTGCTGAAAATATGCATTATCATATGATGTCAAGTTTCATATTAATGTTTTCACATTTCATTTATTCTCAATCAATATAACCTCTAAATTTTAAATTTTATAAATTTGAAATAAACTAAAATTTACCAAGAAATAGATTCGAAAATATACTGCATTAATAAATATGGTAAATTTATTTTTATTGACATAATCTAATGCAAATATCCAAGAAATGGCTACCAAATATATATCAAAATTATAAATTTTTTTTATATGAAAATTCATCAATCGGTCAGAGTAGGGTCAACGTAACGTATCTTACCAAAATTGTTAATCAAAAATTTTAATTATATAGTTTTTAATTTCTCTAACGATGACTTTTAGAGTTATTCATGTATATAAATACATAGAAAATATTTAAGAGTGTCAGAACATTCAAGACAATATAACCAAAACAACGACTTATGTGTTGAAACACCCAAATTTTATTCTCAAAGTCAAAACTTCAGAACTATCATTTTCAGAAGAAACCAATATGACCAAATCATACGTGTTTGAACTAAGATTATGATACAATAACAATATATATTATAGTATTAGCCACCACAAATATAGTGTTATAGACTCAAATATATTAACAATAACTACAAAAATAAATAAATTAAATGTGTTATTATAACAAAATCATTGGGTTAACGACGGATTTATAATGTCTTACATAACAATGATTTTATTTGGAAAAATATTAATAAATATTTTGAGTTATTTTTGTGTATTTTAATGTAATGGGTTAGTTAGTATAATATAAAAATGGCCAAACAAAATTGAAAATGACATTATACCGGAATAACTGTCTTAATTTGACTTCCACATTAAGACTATTTCTCAACCCCAAACGAATACAAAGTCTAAAGTATATAATATATATAATATATAGTAATTGTATAATCAATATGTTGACAAAAAAATTCAATGGTAATTAGGTAATAATGAGATGATCTAATGCTATTATTTGTGAATAATTTTAAGTGATTTTGAGAAGTTAGTGAGTCTAAGCTTTTGTTACATTAGTATTATTATACTATTTGTTTTTGTTAATTTATGTTAGTACTATTATATCTTATTATTATAAGTAGATAAATTAAATAAAAAATAATAAATAGAATAAAGCAATCCACTATAGAAAAAAAAAACTAATGATGCCCATAAAGCCGACCCATTATAATTATTATATAAACACAAACGACATAATAATTAAATAAAAATACTAAACAACATTATAAAATAGATTTACGTGGCTGTAAGCAAAACAGATGTTTATTTTTAGCTTTCAAAAATATAATATTTTTTCGTTAATACTAGTTACACGATCGAAGATAATAATAATAATGAAGATTAACATAAAAAGTATAGTATATATAGTATTATTATAATAATGACGTTAAAATGCGTTACAGCTCTGTGGTTTCGTTGGTGCATGACAAAATATTTCAAAGTAGGTTAGTTAGAATTGTGGAGAGTCTATTTAATTTTTATTTTTCCACTTTTGAATATAAAATAAATTTACATTTAATTTTTCATATGCAAAAGTCAAATCTGGTTAAATTCTTCTTCTTGTAAACGTAAGTTTATGTGTGTTTTCAATGCAACGTAAGGTTAAACTCGTTAAAATGTATATTTATATGTGTGTATATGTATATGGAAAAGTAAATTTTTATTCTAGGTAATTAATTATATTAATATTAATATTAACAAAGTAGGTTTGATATTGTTGAACTAAGATTTTTGATATTTGTAGCTTTTTCAACGATTGAATATATGTTTGAATTAAGCCCTATTAAATTTGGTTATTTCATTTTTATTTTTTTTCTTAATTTTCACTTATTGAGAAGAAAACTACTAATATGTCATTTTATAATAAAAATAAATTAAAAGATATTTGGAACAATTTTATATAATCGGTTTGAGTTACAATTCTACATGAAACATTATTTTTATTATTGAATAATTTTCAAACAACATCAAGTGAATTACATTAAATAATAGATAAATTTTAGTCCATTATATTATGCAAAATTAAACTATGATTTTTATTTTATAAATAATCATTACAAAAATTGGACAAAAAATATAGTTTGACTTTTGAGATAATACGTGAGCATTGAACTACGACAACTAGTAAAGACTTAAACATGTTTCAGGTGACCAAACATATAAGTTATGTCTATTCTTCAAGTGTTGTTTTAGTTAAGTTTATATTAAAATAATTTCCACCTAAATTAAAATGTAATTGATCTATTTTTGTACATAAGAAATAAAACAGAAAATAATTATTTACATATAAAGACTTAAAATTTCTTTTTATCTACTTTACGAGACATAAATTTCTAAAAATATTTATTTCACACAAATATATTGCCACACATCAACACAATTCTAATTTAATGGGCCTTTTTCCGGCCCATTAGTCTAAAAAAGAGAATGTAATTGCGGTCCACATATTTTTTTATTCTTTTGGGTGTTAAAGCGGCCCATATGACACATACGATTGGTCTAAGGTCAAGTATCAATAGCCATCGGATAGCTTCACGAACTAACCGGTTTCGAGACCAAACGAGTCTTGTCGGATTTTGATTGGCCGACAAGTTAGTGTTTACTCTTCAACTCATTCATATTTAGACAGTTTATAGAATAACAAGAAAGAAAAAAATTTAATATTAGTTGAGTTTAGGTTATAACCATAACAAGTTACACTTGACCCACACACATATTGAGTCACTAACATATAGTTAATGAATACAAAGGATCATATGAAATCATGGCCAACAACGTTGGAACATATAGTACGATTATAACCAGTGTTCAAGTTCCAATGACTCTTATTTCAACCTTCAATTTAAGTTACCCAATAAAAACATTGGAAAATAAAATCTAAATTTAAATTGTACGGATTATTGTATTTAAAAAGCATCAAATGTAATAATTATGTAAATGTGGTCGAAGGTAATTACTGTTTAATTTTTTATTTTATTTTTTTATTAATAAAGATATATAGAAGTTATATATTTTTGTTTTTTGCCCATGAAAATTATGTTTTCAGATTATTTTTTTGTTAAAATTTTTTAGGGTAGGGTCAAGCTTTGAATCAAGATCTTTGTGAAAACATTTCTATATATATATATATATACTAATCACTAAATATATATTATTTTGCACAATACACTAGACAAGTGGATATATTTATACATATATATATACACTATAAGCTTTATAAAGGCTCATGTGTTACAAGATAAGTTAGGGTATAAACATTAGCTAACATTATTACTAAATAGCCCTCATGTTATATTAACCAAAACAAATATAATAATATACTATATAATATACTATATATATATCATTAATTTATTTCCTCCAATAGATTACTGACTCTTGCTTCCTCCATTTTTTTCATTCTCTTTCTCCTGATTCGTTCTTCTTCATCTTACAAAGATCTAGAAAAACCCTAGAACTCAAGATTGTACCAAGGACAAGAGAAAGATTCAAATTGATGGGAAGGGGAAAGACTGTGATACAAAGGATCAATGATTCATCGAGTAGACAAGTCACTTTCTCTAAAAGAAGAAAGGGTCTCATTAAAAAAGCTAAAGAACTTGCTATACTCTGTGATGCTGAGATCGGTCTTATCATTTTTTCCAATACTGATAAGCTCTATGAATTTGCTAGCTCCAGGTTTCTCTCTTCCTTATTCAATCTCTAGATCTTGTGGCATATATTCATATAGTTATATATATACGTATTTGTGTGTCTATTAATACATGGAAGTATATATATATATATATATATATGTACAACTTACTTTACATAATATCATGTATTAGGTTTGTATTAATTTTATTTAGTAATTTCTCATTTGTAGTGTACATTTTTTTAATTTTCAGTCGATATATAACATTCAATATCTCAATATGTAGTCAAGGTTGAATATGTATAGTTCATGAAACTTAATATTTGGAAAGAAAATTTAGTTTGAGATGATGATTCCAAAGAAAATAAATAAATTAAACAAAGATAAATAAATTTAATTTAAAGGATTTTTTTGGCTTTGTGTGTGTGGACATCAAGCTTGTCATTGTGTCTTTGCAAATCTTGAAACATTTGAGAATTAGAGGAGATAGTTAATGCTAAAACAAGTATAACATTGGATAATTAAAAGAGTGATAAAAGAGAGTGTACACATAAATACATTTGATTAGAGTATATTTACACAAATTATGATATTCTACTTACAAACTTGTATAGATACAGTAAATATAAATGTCAATGTTGTGTATATAAAACAGAAATAATATTTTGGTAAATGGAAACAAAAACTATATATATATATATATAAATAAAAAACTATATATATATGGAATGAGTATAAGTTGAGATATATATATCTTTTGAAATGAACAGTGTAAAATCAACTATTGAACGATTCAATGAAACTAAGATGGAGCAGCAACAACTATGGAACCCTGCATCAGAAGTTAAGGTATGTACAACTAAAATCATAGTGATGAAGATCTTAATCAAGTTTGTAATTTAACTAAGTTTGAGAGTCAATGAGTTTAGTTGTGTTGGGTTTTGTAGTATTGGCAGAGGGAAGCTGAAACTTTAAGACAAGAACTGCACTCAATGCTAGAAAGTCATCGGTAAGTTTTTGAGTTTGAGAAACCATTTTGTAATAAGTACACTTTATATATTAGTGCTAATATATTCTTATTTATCTTATATATATGACCTAACTAAATCTTCTCTCTCTAGTTATACTCACAGATTATTAAATTTTAATAATTTTTTCATTCTCAGATAGTGGCTCAAACATATATATACTAATATAATAAACATTATATTTATGTTCCTAGGTAATAAATTTTAAAAATATATATGTATATGTATGAGGTATATATATAATCATGTTTATGTGTCTCTTTGTGTAAATATTTAACTAATGGCAGCAAAAATATGTGTATGAATATTTGCAATAATATTTTGTTAATTGTGATAAAGTAGTCAGCTAACGGGAGAGCAAGTAAATGGCTTAGGCGTTAGGGAGTTACACACTCTAGAGAGCCAACTTGAAATGAGTCTATGTAAGATTCGTATGAAAAAGGTATATTTCTGAATATATATATATATGAATACTATAGCTGGCTTCTTTGTCTTACATATCAATGAAACTCAAACTAATTAATTTTGTTCGAACCTTGCAGGAACAAATCTTGACAAATGAAATCAAAGAACTAACCAGAAAGGTAATTATACAATATCTATCCATTACAACTTTGAACAATGAAACTCAAAATGTTTTTGTTTGTAATTACATGATAAGAAAACACAATATTTAATTTTTCATAATAATTTTTTGCAAATTATAACACAAATGTGAAATGTAAAGGTATTATGTGTTTATAGTGTTTAGGGTTCTTATATAATTGGTTCATTTTTTGTAGAAAAATCTTGTTCATCATGAAAACATTGAATTATCAAGAAAAATACAAAGGATTCATCAAGAAAACATATATCTATACAAGAAGGTAACAGAAACACAAACTTTATTACTTAAAGTTACAACTACTACATACTTTGAATCAAAAGTCTTCTAGTTGAAACTAGAGAGTTACTTTGCTCATGGTCTTGCAGGCTTATGCAACATCAAGCAAAACTGGATTGGGACATCATATGTTAGAAGATGCAGCTGATGAGTCCCATGCACATGTTAGGCTACAGCTAAGCCAGCCTGATCAGTCCCATTAATTATCATACTACATCAACGAGCTAAGATCATAAAACAACAACTTGTTCTTCGTTCTTGACTATCTCAAAACCCTTCAAATATATACGCATATATCTACTATATATATAGACATTGGTTTAACCCTTTTATTTGATTTTTAAGTATATAACTAAGACATACATCATATATATAAGATATGATTAGTTAGGGTTATTAAATTTTTTAAACATTTGGTTTGATTTCAGTTTATATTTGTTGGTGTCTCATATAGGAAAAATTTAATATATATATGTTTAATATCTTGAATTTAAAGATTAATATTTGTTGTAACAATAGTAATTTATGTTACGAAGAACTAATAATTTAAATGATAATGTGATAGTGATAGTTGAATTAGAACGAAAAAAAATTGGACACTAACTAAGCAATCTAAATACCAAACCAAACCGGCCCCACCCACCTAAACGAAAAAATCTTATTACATTCACAAATTATAAAATAAATTACAATTTAGACCCTTTATAATAGACCCGTTTCTTCTAATCTACTTCTTCTTCTTCTTCAACAATCACACATCGCCTAAAGCTAAAAGAAAACAACCTGAGAGAAAAAGGAAGATAAAATTAAGAATCGTGTTCTGTAATCGATTGGTGAATCATTTCTTAAAGCTCAATTTGAATCTGAAATTAGTAAAAATGGCGAAAGCAGGAGGGATCACAAACGCAGTAAACGTAGGAATAGCTGTTCAAGCAGATTGGGAGAATCGTGAATTCATTTCACATATATCTCTTAATGTTCGTCGTCTCTTCGAATTCCTCATTCAATTCGGTAAAACTCTCGCTTAGTCAATTTCTAAATTTAGAAACTTTTTTTTAGGGTTTTATTCAAACAATGGGCTTTGATGATTGGGTGATTGATTTTGGTTATGGGTTTGATAAAAAATTCCAACTTTTACTCTTGGTTATGTTCTTAGATCTTTGTAATGATCTCTTTGAGCTTCTCTGTTGGTTATTACAAAATGTTGTGTGGTTGATAAAAGTTGATCTTTTGAGATAAATTGAGTAATCAAAGGCATTAACTAATGTATGTGAGTTCTTGTGTATGTGTGATTTCAGAATCAACTACGAAGAGCAAGTTAGCTTCTTTGAATGAGAAGTTGGATCTTTTGGAACGTCGCTTGGAAATGCTGGAAGTTCAAGTGAGTACTGCTACAGCTAATCCATCTTTGTTCGCTACTTGAAATCGAAATCAAAACCATCTTTTGCTGAATGTGTACCATTATAGCTGTAGAAGTAAACTAGTACTGTGTATCTTTGTCTGTTCATTAACAATCTTTTTGAATAAGAACTCATTTTGTTAAACTCTTCTTGGGAGTTTTGCTTCCTTATGTTGTTGATTTGTAAACTTTACAAGGTATAAGCCTTTTCAGCTTCTCTGTATCGGTTTTGTAAACATATGTTGACTTAACATTGGTTTTTCTTGGCTATGAGGCTTGTCAAAAAGCTAAAACATTGCTTTAGAACAGAGAGTTTGATTTCAGTAAGCTCAGTCTCATATCTGATGTTGACAATATTGATGTTACAAAGTTGTGTAGGCTTTGGATCGTAGATCATTATTGTCTTGAATCCATTGTATGTTGATTGTGTATAGATTCCACATTGATCTTATTAATAAAGAGACAAAAGTTTTATAACTCAACATTATGACAAAAACAAAAACGACAGCTAAGTTCCTTGTCTCGACATCAGATTCCATAATGGGCTAGAGAAAGAGAAGATATTGAATAGATTTTAAAACCGAAACTTGAAGCTACAAAACCGGTATGGTTAAAACCGGTTTAGTAAATTGCATACGTGTTTTTGGCTTCTCTCTTAATATACGTTAAAGAAGTTCGGTTGAGTCACATTTTCATTATTGTTTATGAAAATAATTGAGGGATATATATGTCATTTAACAACATCCTTGTGGATCACTACAAAGTGGTTCTTCATCATCAATTCACAGTAAGCTCTCTTTCTTCTCTCTACTCTCCGATTCATCGGATCAAATTCCCGGCGGAGAAGTTAAGTTTCCGGCAATCAGAGGTAAGCTCTCCGTTTAACTTTTATGTTACTTGTTTCTTGTGTAAGTTATTTTGATCTGAACATAAAAAAATCGATATAAGCGTTGACTTTGAAAAGGTGAAATTGAAGTGATGGAGAAGGAGAAAGATCATGAAGTGGAGTGGTTTGAAGCACAGAAGATAGATATAAGCGTTGACTTATTTGCTGCAGCTAAACAACAGCTTCTGTTTCTCACTACTGTTGATAGAAATCGATGGCTTTATGAAAGCCCTGCTCTTGAATCAGCCATCTATAGGTTTTATAAAGATCAAAAGTTTCGATTTTTTTTTAATTGTTCAATCAAAGTTGTTGATTTTTGTTACTTTTTTTTCCAGGTACAATGCATGTTGGCTTCCTTTGCTTGCTAAGTACTCAGAGACTCTTAATGAAGGGCCTTTGGTTCCTCCTCTTGATTGTGAATGGGTTTGGCATTGTCATAGGCTTAATCCTGTAAGTTAAAGCTATATTATTGAAAGGTTCAATTTTGATCTTTGTTGTTGGATGTTTTAGTAAAGTTGCTTATGGTGTTGGTGTTTCAATTCAGGTGAGGTATAAGACTGATTGTGAGAAGTTTTATGGGAGAGTTCTCGATAATTCTGGTGTTGTTTCTTCTGTTAATGGGAACTGTAAATCAAAAACTGAAGATTTATGGAAGAGATTGTATCCTGAGGAACCTTATGAGCTTGATTTGAATAAGGTAGACTCTAAGGACATCTCTGTGAAATCTTCAGCTCATGAGAATTGCACCAAATATGATTTGGTTTCAGCTGTAAAGAGACAAAGCCCTTTTTACTACCAGGTATGACTGTAGAATGGTTTGATCTTAACCGTGATTATGGATTTTGTTTATCCTGATTGTGTTGATGTGTTACTACTTGTCATAGGTTTCAAGATCTCATGTAAACAATGACATTTTTCTACAAGAAGCTGTTGCTAGATATAAGGGGTTTCTTTATCTGATTAAGAAGAACAGAGAAAGGTCTTTAAAACGGTTTTGTGTTCCGACTTATGATGTTGACCTTATCTGGCATACACATCAGTTGAATCCTGTTTCTTACTGTGGTGATATGGAAAAGCTCATTGGTAAGGTGTTGGAACATGATGACACAGATTCTGATCGAGGTAAAGGTAAGAAGCTTGATACCGGTTTTTCTAAGACTACTGCTCAATGGGAGGAGACCTTTGGTACAAGGTACTGGAAAGCTGGTGCAATGTATAGAGGCAAAACACCTGAGCCTGTCATAACTTCACCTTATGCTTCTGATGATGTTTTAGCCAAAGAACTAACCGCAAAAGAAGATTTCGAGAAGTTAATCAAGTTTTCAGAGGTGGAAGCTGTTGAGGTATTTTCTTTTAACCTTTCTGCAGCGTTTTCTATTGTAATTACAGTTGTGTGATCCTTTTGTATCCTCCAGGTTCTTTTGGAGATTGTCGCGGTTAGAAACTTACCAGATGGACATAAGGGAAAGCTCTCAGTTATGTTCAGTAAAACTCAGCCTGATTCTATATTCAATGCTGAACGTAGACTCACCATTTCATCCGAGGTTGGAGAAAAGCAAGTTGCTTCTTTCCATTGTGAACCTACAGGAGAGCTTAGCTTCAAACTTATGTCATCTTCACCATCTAAGATACCAGTTTCAAGGGAGACTAAGAACTTAGGTGTTGTGTCTTTGTCACTTACAGAGTTTTTATTTCCAGTTGTTACTCAACTCTCTGTTGAGAAGTGGTTGGAGTTAACACCCATTAAAGGTAGTAAAGCCGATTCAAAACCTGTAAGTCTACGTGTTGCTGTCTCGTTTACTCCTCCAACTCGTAGCCCATCAGTTTTACACATGGTTCAGTTGAAACCATCATGTAAAGGCTCTTGCTTTTTTCCAATCATTGTAAAGTCTCGTATTGCTAAGAGTTCAACACACATTGTTGATGAAACTGAAACAGAAGTGATTAGTCTCCAAATGAGGTATGGCTCTAGCGAAGGAGGAGCACTTAAAGATGGTAAAAGACAAGTGATTGGTATGATAGACTCTGGTGAAACTCATGTACTGGCAGATTATACTGGAAAGTTCTGGTCTTTGTTAGACTCTAAATGGTCACTTAAGCAAACAAAAGCATCCACTGCGGATAACTTGATCTTCGAGCTTTTGGGTACTCGAGTGGTATGTTCTGCTCTGTTTTGATAATGTTAACGGCAATTCAATGAGTGTTTATGCTTTTTATTGGATTATAGGTGAAGATTTTCTCTGGGAGGAAGCTCGATTATGACCTAAAACACTGCGGAAACCGTAGAAGTGATAAAGATTTCATTACATTTGTTGAATTCTCTAAGCAAAATCCATATGGTAAAGCTGTAGGATTGGTTGATATGAGATTTGGTTCCATTGAGGTAAGTGTGCAAATTTGATTTAACTTCTTTGGCCTTTGCTATGATGATTTGTGACTTTGTTATTCGATATGTAGGCGAAAGAGAATTGGTTTGTTTTGCCTGGAATTGTATCTGCTTTTATACTCAATAGTGTTCTGAAGAATGGAGAATTCAATGGCTTCAATGTTGAAACTAAAGAAGTCAAAGATGAAAGCAGAGAGATTAAGCTTGTTTCTATGGTGGAAAATAAAGTGAAGACAAACACTGCAAGTGTGGAGAGTGTAGCTATCAATGTTGAAAAGGGAAGTGGTTGTGGTGGTGGCTGTACTGGTGAATGTGGAAACATGGTGAAAGCAGCAATTGCTAGTGGCTGCGGTGGTGGTTGTAGTGGTGAATGCGGAGACATGGAGAAAGCAGCAAATGCTAGCGGCTGTGGTGGTGGCTGTAGTGGTGAATGCGGAGAGATGGTCAAAGCAGCGAATGCTAGTGGCTGTGGTGG
>KE158918.1:39615-49807 GCA_000411055.1 Leavenworthia alabamica | reverse complement strand
GGTGGTGGCTGTAGCGGGGAATGTGGCGACATGGTGAAAGCAGCAGCATAATTTGGTGGTTGCGACGGTGACTGTAGTGGTGAATGCAGAAACGTGTAATGAACGGTAATAATTGCGATGGCTTGAAGTTTGGGTAATAATAAAAGTGTGTAATAAAAAGCGCTCTAAACGCCGCCGTTGTGGCTTTATAAATTACTGGTAAAACAATAAAAATATTAAATATATAAGTAAGTTTGTGTTCTTTTTGTTGTCTCCGCTCACGACAGGCTCAGCACTTGGACTATATAAGTTTAGGATCTTCTAAATTATTGGGCTTAAACCTGTTTTAGTTGGGCCTAAACCTATAAAGTTTCTCATCCAATAAAAAATTCAGATACTGCTTTAGTTCTCTTTATCGTGGATTTGTTCCTAGGCCCATATATTTATTTTATTATATACAATAATCCAAAAAAAATTTGCCCTCGGGCCCTATAATTGTTTGGGCCGGGGCTGCTTATATGGAACTGTCTACTTTCGACACGTGTCTTCAAAGAGGCACACGTGATGTACATATGATCGCATGCAGTGGATCTTTGACTTATCTTCCTTTATCAGTAGAGAGACACATGCTCGACCAGTAAAGAGACATTTTAACATGTAGACACATGTCACTCATTCATTCGTTGTGATTAAGAAGAAGTTACTAAATCCTACGGCTGTGGTTTAACTTTCCTGATTAGTTTTTAATTTGTTATTAATTAGTTAATAGTTAATTGTAAGAAAGTTGACCGGCATTAGCGGGATCAGTGGGTCCCACTGTCGTCGCATAGCCCCGCAAAACCTGTGGCTCAAAGCAAGGTTTCTTTATTTAGTATTTTTTTAATTATGGAATATATTGCTAATTATTCAATTGGTCCCACTATGTTGTATAATTTTCAAGCTTAGGGAATGAAAGTAACACGTAATTTAACCAAATAAACTAATTAAACCAACATTTTTAGTGTATATTATACAAAAATATTATTCCCTAAGCCCAAAAGGTAAGCCCAAAAGAGGGGAGACAAGAAGGGTGATAATGATACTACAACAGAGCAGTGACATATGATGTGAAAGAAAGGTAGCGCGGGTGATAATGAAGTAGGTGACAAGCATGTCAACAGTGAAGCTGCAAAGCCTGATTTGTTTGTTTCCCTTCATCCCAACCCTGAGCGTGCTTCCAACGTGTCTCTTTGATCATGTCCTAAATATAAACCATCATTTTTTTTCTTATATAAATCAATAATATATTTTAAATCTAAAATATATTTAAATATTTATCTCTCAAATAATAATATTAATATTATTTACTATAATTTTAGGGTTCTTTACTAACTTTATTTCGCAATTTCCCAAATTTTATTTTATAATTTTTTTTCCGCTTATTAATTTAAATTGAAAATATGAATATTTTTAGACAGACAAAATTTAAACCGATATGTGGTCCCATAACTATTGAAACTCAATTTATAAGGAAAAGTGTTAAATCAAATAGCTATTTTAGACCACTCAGCCTCTTAAATATTGCATGGTCCCATTTCTATTAAAATTAATTTTCGTATAACTAAAACAAAATTATATTTATATACAAAATTTTTTGCAAACTTATTTTAAGCAAGCAATATGTGTATTAAATAATATCATAATAAATAAAATTAAAACACACGCATGTTATATGTGGACCTTCACAAAATAATAATACAGAAATATATAAATAAAATAAAAATTCCTTCTTTTAAAAAAAAGCTTCGTTACAAACCAGAAACCTGAAACCATGTTACCTGTAACAACGACATGTATTTATTATTATATCTCCACTAGATCTAACGACTTAGAGTGTTTCTTATTTACTCAGTCTCAACCGTTAGATCTTACTACTGTAGTCCTCACCACATGCAAACAAAACCTCTTATAACTTTAAAGCCCATGCTTTTGTAATTAATTACAATATTGCCACTCTTTACTTATTTTGTTTTCTCTTCTTCTTCTTGAATGTTGCGCTTTTGTTAGCTTTCTCTGGTTTCATTTTCCATGGAAGGACCTTGAGAGCTTTACTTCTCTTATCTCACTAAAGTTCGTGTAGTTTTCTCTCTCACTACTCTCTTCTCTTCTCTTCTCTACTGTGTTCGTCTTCTCTCTAAAGGTACTATTTTTTAGCTTAAAAACACATGAAATTTCAAACTCAATCTGGGTTTGTTTGTTTCGATCTTATAACTTTTATAGATTTATTCACCACCCATTGTGTTTATTTTCAGTTAGGTTAAGATCTGGGAACAAAAAAAGTTGAAATTGGACTGTGAAATCTAAGTTAAAGTTTCGATTTTTATTTTTTCCAGTTTAACAAATTAGCTCAAACCCTAAAAATGGTTTTTTTTTTTTTTTTGTGATCCTTGTTCCTTGAGTGTTGTTGAGATTGAGAATCTTCTTCATGCATTTATATATAAATTGCAGATTTTTTTGTACAATTAAGTTTAGACTATGAAATCTAAAACATAAAGTTTCTATTTTTACTGTTCTTATTATACAAATTTAACTGAACTGATACCTCAAAACTCTAATTTTTCTGTGTTCAATAGCTTGTATAAAGTTGAATTTTTTCATGCATGTATATATGAAATTAGTTTTTTTTGTGTGATGCTAAGCAGATAAAACAAGTTCTGCAAAATTGAGATCTGATGTCTTATAGATTACTAAGTGTTGATAAGGAAGAACAGGTTACAACATCACCTGGTTTGAAAGAACGTAACTACTTACTCTTGTCTGATTGTTCCTCTGTTGATAGCTCAACTATTCCTAATATTGAGAAGAACAATCTCAATTTCAAAGCTACAGAGCTAAGACTAGGTCTTCCTGAGTCACAATCTCCTGAGAGAGCAACTGATTTCAGTTTACTTAGCCCGAGAACACCCGATGAGAAACTTCTCTTCCCTTTACTTCCTTCTACTACTACAGGACACAAGAATGTTCTTTCTGGTAACAAAAGAGGATTCACTGACACTAAGGATGAGTTTTCAGGTGTAAAAGGATCAAGAGGAATCAACATGATGATGCTTTCATCGAAAATTAACGATGTCCCAAAGAGTACCATGAACAATGCACCTTCTGCTAAGTGTGTATAAGCTAATATTTTCTTGGTTTGTTTATGACTAAAGACAGAATCTTGTAGTGATCTATCTTACGGTTTTGCAGAGCGCAAGTTGTTGGTTGGCCTCCAATAAGATCATACAGGAAGAATACAATGGCTTCATCTACTTCAAAGAACACAGATGAGGTTGATGGTAAACCAAGTCTTGGTGCTTTGTTTGTGAAAGTGAGCATGGATGGTGCTCCTTATCTAAGAAAAGTAGACTTGAGAATCTACACTTGTTATCAACAGTTATCTTCTGCACTTGAGAAAATGTTTAGTTGCTTCACTCTTGGTGAGAAATAAAAACCAAATCTTTGATTCCATTGTATATAAAAGAAACCGAAAAAAGTGATTTTGTGTGTTGGGTTTGTGATCTTTTAGGTCAATGTGGACTTCATAGAGCTCAAGGTAGAGAAAGAATGAGTGAGATTAAACTGAAAAATCTTCTTCATGGATCGGAGTTCGTGCTTACATATGAAGATAAAGATGGTGATTGGATGCTTGTTGGAGATGTTCCTTGGGAGTAAGCTTCTCTTAAACTCTTAAATTTAATAACTTTATGGGTTTTATGAGTTGTTCATAGTGAAATTTAGAAAAAGATGAATACTTTAAGTTCTTGTTTAAAACCTGTTTTGTAGGATATTTATTGAAACATGTCAGAAACTGAAGATCATGAAGGGATCTGATTCTATTGGCTTAGGTAAAAATCATTACTTGAATCTCAATGGTTCAGTTCATTTGTTGATATGGTTTGTTATAGATCCAGGAGCAGTGGAGAAAGCAAAGAACAAAGACAGGGTTTGAAACAGAGGCTCTCAAGACAAGAAAGAAAAAAAACAGTGTATGCACAGTTCCAATGTTTTAAGTGTTCTTTACTGATATGTTTGAAAACTCTTCTTATGTGTGTTGTGTTGAACTCTTTGATCTTCAAGACTTTTTATTTCTATGGTTAAGTTGTGTTGTGTGATTGAAGATTTAAGACATAACTTTATGTTTCTGTCTAATTATATGCAAAACTTTGTGTTTACTGTTAGTTCCAAAGTCTTTTTAAGTGATAACTAATATAAATGTTAGTTATTTAGGTCTATAAAGAGTTTTTTTTTTAATTTAATTACCAAGTGTTTTTGATTTAAATATGTATTTTCAAAAACTTAGTATATGTAATATTATTTTTTCTTAAACTAATGTGATTGCTACAGCTAAATTTCATTTTTTCACTTTATATTAAGTTCAAGTTCATCTTCCAATTTTGTCCTCCAAAAAAGATTTTATGAAAATGTATATTTTGATTTTTTTTGACATCAACATCAAATTAGTCTTATCAAATGGATCAAAGTGGTTTACACAAATATAGAGCACTTCTAAGTGAGTTTGTGGTTAGTGCACTTCATCATTGACTTTATTTTATAATTTGACTTTGTTTTTGAACCATTCGTAAAAACAATTATATCAATCACAGTTATATGTCTTGTTAGTGCTTTACTTTCATATGAACCATATTATTTTTTTTGTTACTAATCGTATTCATTTTATAAAATACTTTATTATATTTGAATTTAACTATAATTTACAATATATATATATATATATATATTTGAGAAAATGTAGGGTATTATGTCAACAAGACAATAACAATATATCATATCTTGTTTTTTAGGGCATTTCTTGGTTTTATTTGTTTAACTATATTGTTGTTTATAAACCTTTTATTTTATTTTATTGTTAAAAATATATCTTTTATAATTTATAATATTTGTTTTTTTTTTTTTTAATTAGGGTTTAAGTGAATATGAAAGGTATATATACATCTATAGTTTAAAGTTAGTGGATTTAGAATAATATTGGTCCCAATGTAATGGAATGTAGTGGCTGCCTATACTTTGGTTATGAGAGTGTGACAAAATTTATATGATTTATAGTTGATGTCCCAATCTCTTCAAAGTGAAGTTTTCTTCTTAAATATTTTTTATTTTTTTATTTTTTTTTTCTTATTGAATTTTCAAGATTTTAGGTATGAATTTATGGCTCTATAGTTAATATTACATAAAACAATATTTCCTAATTCAATCCGATTAATCCAAATAAACCGAATAAATCTGAAAATTCACCTTTCGGTTCGGTTTATTCGGTTTAATTTACACCGAATAAACCGAATCGAAATCGAACCTAACCGAAAACCGACTTAAACAAAAAAGTTCAGATCAGTTTATTTACCTAAAACTGAACAAATTGAAACCGATATATTTCAGTTCGGTTTTCAGTAAAACGAACCGAATGCCCTGAGCTAAACATGACCATGAACTAGCATTTGCTGACATGACCTAGTTTTGCTGTTGGTTAGGTGTGGTTGAACATGAAGCTGGTTCATTGGTTATGTAACTAATTCAATTCTTTTGAGTATTATGATAATAATATGAATTTATAGTATTTTAAATAAATAATTAGTGGACCACAATATACAAATTTAATTGCCTTAATTTATTTATATGTGTATTTATCGATCGGTCCATAAATCATATGGTGTGTCTCCCAAAACCTTTATTCAAAATTATTCTTAGTCAAACTATTCTTATTATATACACTCTTAATTCCAAACACCCACTAACTTATTAATTTCTAATCTTCTACTCATTGCTTTTAAACGTATCCATCAATAAAATAAAAATCTTATTTTATATTAATTCTCTGTCCATTTCCTCGAATTTAATTTATATAAAATATAATTTGTTTTAGATTGTTTGAAGACAAAAGATATATAATATTTATTAAATAAAAAGAAGAGATATGATATTAGAGACGAAATGATTATCTATAGTATCCAAATATTTGGTTTGACTCATTGTCTAGTCCTTCTAACTTTTAATACTCTTTATGTTTCGCAATAAAATATCATTTATATTTTTTATATGTCATTTTTATTTTATCATAAATTATAGTATTTATAAATAATAATAATAATAATAAATAAAAAATTATTTTTATTTTGTAGCATTACACTTGATCTCGTATTAAGGTTTTTTATTTTTTGAAAATAGATTTATAGTACTATATATATAATACTTGAATAATAATTAAAAAAAATCTTTAGAAGTTTCATAAGACTATTTTGGTCAACAACATATCTACATGTAATCTAGGTCGGCCCTTAACCTTCTAAAATTTAATTTTAATACAAAAATTTAATAAAATAAACGTAATTATTGAAAAATTATTTCGTAGGCTTATAATAAAATAGATTTATAAGCCACAAAAAAAGTTTGAATTTATCTAATATCATGTTTTCGGTGAAACACATGGAGCAGAAAAAATAAAATAAAAACTATGCAACATAGGGAATATATATATATATATAATATCTGCTATAATTAAATATTAAATATAATAATGCAGAAACATTATATCCCAACAATATCTTGGTTATGTCTTTTATATATCTCAAAAATGTTCTTCTACATATATACATTTAAGTTTTTCCATTGTAACCAAAGGCTGACCTAGGTTAAGGCAATGCATTATTAGTATAGTTTTATTATATTATATTCTAATAAAATATTTAATTATAATTATAATTTAATTCCTCTAAATTTTTAAAATCTCTATAAATTTATTAGCTATAAAAGTTTTATAATTTAAACTTTCTAATTTTTTTTATAGATTCGCCACTGACAAAGTATTATATATATTCATATATATTCTACTGACAATTTAACATAAATTTAACAATGTCATATTATTTTTTAAAGCTACAAAATTTTAAAACATAATATTTTCGATTCTTAATAAAATTAACCAAACTTTTTATAATTTTAAAAAATAATAATTAATTAATTACATTATAAGTGCTCCTCCTTAGTAATTATTTACAAACAATGACCTCCTAAATTACTTTACTTATATAAATAAAGACAAATAATATATTTGTTATTATCAAAACACAAGAAATTAAAACTGTTAGTATCAAAAGTATTAAAAGTATGATTTTATGTAAGTATTTATAAACTAGTCTATACTTATATATATATGTCTGGTCCTGAAACATACAAAGTAGCCAAACTTATAGGTATGCATGCAAAGTACGTTAAAAGCTGAAACAACACAGACAAACAAACAAACAAAAATAAGGTAAAAAATGTAACAATAAATAGTTTATATACACACAAAATGGACCGACACATTTCAATTATTAATATAAAGTAACAGAGAGTACACAGACTATAACTGTAGCTATGGTTTTTTTTTGGCTTTTGTAATAAATTAGTTCTGTGGATCTTCTTCATATCCCATGCTATTATTTACTATCAATATTTGTTACTAGCATTGTCGTAGATCGAGTTTTGTTTTTATTTCAGAGTAACACTTAATGTCTTTGAACACATATATATATATATATATGATGTATATGTTAAGATATATATATATATATATGTTCAAAGACATTAAGTGTTTATATCATGGTTATATTTTATTTACTAGTTAAATAATTTTCTTATACATGTTATCAAATATTAAAAGTTAATATTCATTATTAAAAACAAAGTAAATATCAAATACTAAAAATTTATATGCGAANTTAACTATATAAATACTAAAGTTTAATAAAGTAAAAATAAATTATATAATTTTTAAATAAATATAATTATTTTAGATTTTTATTTTTTTATTTAATTTTGTAATTATTTTTAAATTGAAACGAAGCGAATTGAATATTCGCAAATAGTTCGGATTTTAGCGAAAATTCATAAATCTAAATATTCGTTTATTTCGAACCAAATACGAATCGAATAGTTACTGATTCGGACGAAGCGAATCGAATCACAAATACTTTCAAAATTCTGAATATTCGATTCGTGATCACACCTTATTTATTATTTTATGATATAGAATCATTTATTTTCAAACACACAACAAAAACTTAACAAATATTCAAAATAACACAGTAAAAATTGCTGAAAAATATTTTTATTTGTTTCTTGAGTTGACAGCTACTTAAATCACCTTTTACAAAAGTGAAAATAAATAAATAAAATAAATAAACCATTTTATTTATATAATCTTTAACATTTTTACTACATCTACAGCTATTATCATTGTAGAACCTCAATTTCAACATTATAGTTAGGCTGTTAGCCATAAATATCTGAACAAATATAGTTGATATTATTACAGTATCAACAAGTCTTATCGTATCAAAAAAATTTGATTCGAACATTAAATGTTTGCATGGATCAATAAATAAATAAATTAAATATCCATAAATCGATAACTATGCAATGTATTTATATTTTTGACTATACTGTATTAACCCAATCATATTTGCCCATCTACTACATTAAATTTTGTCAAAGATTCAATAGTTTTTTACAATATAAAAATGTAATTTGAACTAGTTATACAGTTAAAAAATTTAATCATTGATTTTACTTTATATCAACTACGAGACTAAATTGATGAGTAGGTTATAATAGTTTTATATAGACCATATGTAATCTGGAACTAGTTACTTATAGGGTTTGAATGGCTATGTTTTTTTTTTACTATTTAAGATTTTGAAATTTTTTTGCTTTTTATAAATCTAGTTTTTGAATGTTTTAACAATTTTTCAAAAAAAAAAATCATATTTTAGGGTTTCTTTCTCAAAAGCCATCTATCAGATTTTTTTCAATTTTTCAAAGAAAAATATAATCAACAAAGATAAAATACTAAAATCTATACCACAAATAAAAAACCAGAAAAACAAAATAAAAAATAAACGTAATCAGTTTCATAATAATTGGTTTTCTAATTTTTTAGTGTTTTATAATATTTAATTTTTATTGTTATTTAATAAAATTATAAATTAAAATAAAATTAACAAATATTAAATAGATAATTAAAAGATATTAATTATTTAAAATTTTTAGTAAATATATAATTAAATAAGAATTTTTAATCTTTTTTAGTTTTATATGTAAAAATACAAAATCAAATATTATGGAACATAGGAAATCAAAACTAAGAACATTCATGACCACAGTGATATATTGTTAAAACTGTTTGCAATATTAAGATATTACATATGTTTTATTTTATTTTCAAAGTTATTACATATGTTTTATTTTATATTTTAAGATATTACATATGATTTAGGTGGTAAAACACTAAATCAGCTTTATATATATATATATATATATATTACTGTTAAATAGCCAAAATATGAAACATATTCGTAAATAATTTTAAAATATTTATATATTTTTGTTCTGTATGACCAAAATATCTTTGGTGCTTATTCATATGTACAATACAATAAACTAATTTAGATTCGTATATCAAGGAATATATAACTTTTAACATTTTATTACTTACTAAATAACTTTGGAATAAAATTAGAAAGTTAAAAGCTACTTTACAAATTACACTAAAAGCAGAATAATTTAGTGCATATTTATCCATATTTTATTAAGACAAAACTTACTATGTTTTTTATATTATTGTCACCTCCTTTTACTATTTTTATTTAGCTGTAATTATTAATTATTAAAAAATTATATACTATTTTATTTTATTTTTAATAATGTTTCTCAAAAGGTTAAAATATTAATATATACTCATAATCAATCATTTAATTATAATTAACCATGCAGTAATTTTCTAGCTTTTAGGTAATATTTTTAATTTCATTTATATATATTTATATATTTTTTAAAAAATCATAAATAATCCCAATATCTAATCTTTCCACTATTATTAATAAATAAATAAAATTGTTTTTTTTTTTTTTAAATTCAACTCTCCCACTATATCTGTCTTCTCTGCATCTCAGTTTCTTTATAATCATTTTGCTCACAGATTATAAATAAAATTCTCAGTGTCACTTACAAGGTTGAAGAAGAAGAAATGATTAGCGGCTGGAGAAGAGCTTTTTGCACTTCTATACCTAAAGAGATAAACCAAAACGACGATGGTGTTGTTGTTGATTCACCGGAGAATCAACGTTTCCGTCACAAATCAACTTCTCGATTTGGTTTCTTCTCTACTCCTTCTACGCCACCTTCTGATTCCGCTACTTAC
>KE158918.1:4810-38029 GCA_000411055.1 Leavenworthia alabamica | reverse complement strand
CTTGGAACCGGTTCAATTCGGTTAGGTGATATGTACGCCGAAGAAGAAAGAGCATTGCTTATAGAAATCAAAACACCGGTTAACAACTCTTCAACCACTAGGTCCCACAGAATCATGACCGTTCGATCTCATTACGTGGACCCCACAACTCAAGAAATAATAAACCCCGAAGATCGCGCGCTTTTAATACCAACTCCCATCACCGTACGATCATCATCAAATCCAAATATCTCACGGCTCAGAAATCTCCACGTCAGCACTCGATCAATAGCTGAGTCTAGGCGTCTAATAGAACGTAACCAATACACCGGAGCTCATAGATTGCTGACGTCAGCTCGAGCCTTGTTGATACAATACGGCGTAAACTCAACTGATGCATGCTTACGTGGATTAGACAATGAGCTAGCTGATCTTAACTGTGTGAGAGGAAGACACGTGGCTTCATCGGAGAGTCCGGATTTGCTAACTCCGACGTCAGCTTGGAAAGCGGCGGAGAAGTTAGCTAAAGTGGCTATGGTGAGGAAACATATGAATAGAGTCAGTGACTTGCATGGGTTCGAAAACGCTAGATTTTAGTTTCTTGTAATAAAATTATAAATATTTTCGTTAATTAGGTTAAGAACTTGTGTAATAATATAAATACAAACAAATAAAAATGGTGTATAATAAAAATGAAAATATTGGATATATAATCTTATAATACCATATTGCTATTATATGATTCATCGTTACCCTAAAATGATTTATAATGAATTTAATTTTTTTTAAATTGTTTCAATTTTCTATATTTGTTTTAATGGTTATAGTTATAATTTTTTATATATTGTATTATCTTTTATCATTCGAATATATTTATAAAAAAAAAAGGTTTGATACATATTCGTTTAGGAACTTGCATTAGGTACTTAAGTAGTAGCTAGGTTTCACCAAATCAATATAAAACTAAGGTTTTACCAAATCAATTGAAAATTAACATTTAATATTTTTAAAAATATATAGATAACACAAAATGTAAAAAATAAAAATACTTGAAGATAACACACCAATATACTAATCATGAATACGAAATAATTTTTTCATTGCTTTTTCTTTTAATTAGTTACTTTATTTAACAACTTTATTTGTTAATAATGCTTTTATAATTATTTTAAATAAAACTTTTAAGGCAGAGCATATATTCTATTTGTACTTCTTCATAATGTAGTAATAAAAAGTCGAGATTGTAGCCTTTTCGCGGCTACAACACTAGTGTAAACTTGAAGAATCCAATGATTCAAACTCGATGGTCAATAAAATATTTTTTTTTATAAATACAATAAAAAAAAACAATAAGAATGAAGACTTATTAACATGATTGCCATGAGAATAATTGGGGTTTTTACACAAAATCAATTGATAATAAGTGAATTAGCTCATCATTATATATCACTCCAAGCTTTTTAATATAAATATTTCTAAACAAATAAGTAAAAAAATGCATTATATTATTTGGCAATTATCTACCAAATATTTATTGGCAACGGCTACAAAACCAACTTTTAAAATCTTGAAAAAAATTCATCTAAAAAAGGGCAAAAGTATTCAAAAAAGTTAGATGTGTTTGGTACGTTTAATTTGGATAGCGATGGTGCATTCCACTAAAGAGATACAATAATGGTACTCACGACTTTGTCTTTAAAAGTTCATATCATATCCAAACAACTCCAATATTTTATTTCGTGTTTAAAGTTGACAAAATGACAAATTAATGGCATAAGTTTAAGTTAGTGGAGATTTTTAAAATCAATAGGACAATATGAGTCTAAATAATTATTTTTAATTATTAAAATATACTTTAGTCATAAGAATATCTAAAAGCTCTCCAAATATAAAATAGCTTTAGCCTTTAAGCCTTGGGCTTTATTGTATCTAGGGTCGTACATTCGGGTAAAATTTATTTGGGTTTGGGTATATCAGATTTAGGAGTATACTATCTAATAAAATAATTTTATTGGATTCGGTTTGGATTCGAATTCGAGTACGGATCGGTTTCGGATAAAAAAATATTGAAAAAAATGGTTAAAATTTTTAAAAATTTAACTAAATTTTCATAAATATAAATTAAATTTTTAAAATAATTTAATTATTTATATATATAATAAGATTCAAATTTTATCCGACGGATTCGTTTGGGTACGGATTTTCGGATTTAAGAATCTAGCACCTAATACAATAATTTTTCGAATTCAGATTCGAATTCGGGTAGTGTTTTTTGTATCGGTTTCGGATAAGTTATTTTGCCACATGGCTAATTGTATCATTTGTACAATCAAGTGAATAATATTATACCAAATTTTAAAGTTTTTTTTTTTTCATTTGACGCACCAAATTTTAATGTTTAATAAATTATACTATATGATTTCGTTGTATAAAATTTTACAAAATAAAAAAAAACCTTAAAAACTAAAAAAATGCGGTAAAGACAAGTCTACAACTAAAATAAGGTTCTGTTCAAATCCGGACAAGGGTTTACACTGATCCCACAACATTTTTTTTTACCTACAGTAAAAATAATGAAAGCGGTAAAAGAAGTTTAAAGCAGTAACTAGGGTTAAAAATACAACTGCTTACATTGTGAAGCATCTATATCAGTTGGACAATTAGGACACTTAAACGACTTCGTACCATTCTTCGACATTCTATTAATAGACATCTTACAAAGAACATGACCACAACTCAATCTCATTGCTGGATTAGCTTCACTTGCTAGTTCTCTCGATACCGGACATACGAAAACCGTATGATACTGAAGCTCTTCAGGTAATGGTACATGTATAGGAAGATCCTCCATTGTTTCCCAATCTTTTCTGTTTTTAACCAAAACGTTTAAGAATTTAAACAATGGTGGTAAAGCTAATGAACCTGCTTTGATTATTATGCTTAATGGATTCTCTGATGATTCGCCGAGGATGTTACAGTATTGTTTGGTTAGTTCTTTGGTTGCTTTGGTCCATTGTGATGGTGAGAGTAAGTCTGTGTATGGAGATTTATCGAGGTTTTGTTTCCATAAGAGAGAGCCCATGAGTTTCTGAATCTTGGGGAATGAAGTATCGGAATATGTAGCGATGTGTTGTCTTGCGTAGTTTATAGCTTCAATGGAGTTTTTGTGTTTAGCTATTTCCAGGAAATGAAGGCTGTGTAGTTTCATTTCGAGATCGGAGTTTACTTCTTTTAGTTTATCTGAGTTTGATGATGCCCAGGTAAGAGCTGGTTCGAGATCTCGTCTTTCTAAGGCTTCTAGTATCTGATACAGTTGCATATACGAGTTTCTAGCAGATGATTCAAGCTCACCAGTCTCGGTAATGAAGCTGTCACCGATGTTGAACATATCTTGTCTGTAGAGATAATGAGTTATTATCTTGTGAATGGTGTGAGGATCGAACTCGATGTTTCTGTAAGCCATTGATATGTCTGGATTCAGAGTTTTCTCGAGAAGTTTCGGGTATTTAGTTAGAGCAAGATTGAGTTCTTTCTGAGAAGCTTCTAGTTGTTTGCTTGGAGCAATCTCGTCGAACTTTCTTTTAAGATCAACAACAATGGATTTATGATCTGAGTTTGCAGGTGCGGCTGCTTCTTGTAACGCCTTGTCGATTTCTTGAGAGATTATATCAATGACTTGTTGAGTTTTGTTATAGGTAAGTTTCTGCTTTTTGGCAACACGATCAAATGCATCTTTAACAGTCTTTAACTCCATAACCTGAAACAAGTATCAACAAGAAGGTCTCAGAGAAAGTCTCACACAAGCAATAATATCATTCTCAATAAGCAATGAAGGAGATGATCAACAAAGAGAACACAAAGAACATCAAATCAATCACACTGAGATCCAAACTGAAACAAGTATCAACGAGAAGCTCTCACACAAGCAATAACATCATTCTCAATAAGCAATGAAGGAGACGATCAACAAAGAGAACACCAACAACATCAAATCAATCACACTCCATAACTCTTATCAATCACACTGAGATTCAAACTGAACAAGTATTAACGAGAAGGTCTCACACAAGCAATAATATCATTCTCAATAAGCAATGAAGGAGATCAACAAAGAGGACACGAAGAACATCAAATCAATCACACTTGATAACTCTTATCAATCACACTGAGATTCAATCTGAAACAAGTATTAACGAGAAGGTCTCACACAAGCAATAACATCATTCTCGATAAGCTACGAAGGAGATCAAATCAAGTGTCGAATTCAAACTAAATCAACAAGAGACTTTCATATCAGTAACTTAATTTTCAAGTTCTAAAAACAACACATCGATTACAATACAAAGAGCATATGCCTATTACGAATCCTACAATGATCTTCGAAATGGGAGATTCAGCAGAAAAGTCAGATAAACCAGAGAATCCGAAAATACATGAAGAAGAATCTAAAGCAAAGAAAACGAAATCTAATAGATGTTTCATTGAACCTGAAGAATCGATGAAGATTATTATCGCATGAAACAGAGATCGGAGGAAGAAGAAGAAGATTTGTTTGTTCTTTTCAAACTATTTTATTTTATCATTTCTCTGATTCGGATGATGATAAAATATGAATAAATCTCAACCGTTGGATTGATAGGTTTCTTTTAAGTCAAACTAATCAACGGAATATAGATTATTTGGGCTGAGAATGTTTCAACTGGGCCGGAACTGAAACGCCCATTGGGTTTGGATTTGGACCAACCTATATATTACTATGATGATAAAAATCACTAATATTTCTTTAAATATAGATATATATATATGAAATTATGACTTTTATAATCATTTTACTAAAATAATATTAATATTATGTGTAAGTCTTATCTTTAAATAAAGCAGCGTTACGATTTTTTTTTTCCTCTATTGTTTCATCTTTACTATATTGTTTTTTTCGTATTATATTTAATAAAATTATTCCAAGTGAATTGTTTTAAAAAAAAACTATTATCAGCGACGAATAGTTCTTTAAGGTTAGAGAAGAATTCTCAATTTCACCAGTTTTTTACCAAAAATATAAAAAAATAAATCCAAAAAATCTGTATTTTTTCCCTACCATCCAAATTCCAAACAAATAAAAAATCCTTATTAAAGGAAAAAAATCATTAATTTAATTATTTATTTTTTCCCATTTAAGAAGAAAGATACGGACAAGACCACACAAGTTAAAAAAAAATGTTAGAAAGAAGAGGAGACACAAGATGGCGCATAATAGCAACAACCCTAATTGTATCTGGGTCCTTGAATTTCCTTTTGTTTTCATTTTTATCCCTACAAAAACCAAAGCTCCCTTCCTCTCTTCTTCTCCTCTTTTTTTTTTTTATCTCTTCACAATCGCAGCTTTATCTCTTTCTCCCAGATCTCTCTATATATATGCTCTATCTATTCATTTCAAGCCAATCGCTTTCTTCTATCTATTGGATTCGTCAGATCTCATCGATTTCGAGTCGTTTTATCCGATTTTAACGGTTCCAGGTATGTTTAATTGTAAATTTTCAATCAGATTCATCGATTTTGGATATTTTCTGGGTTAGATTTCAGATCTGATGGTTGTTTTATATATTTTTTGGTTGAATTAAGAAGATTTTTCTGGAAACGTGATCGATTTTGTGCGTTCTCTTGTTTTTTGGTCAAAAGTTAGATCTCGATTCGTATCGAATTGAGAAGAATTTTTTGGGAAATCGAGATCTATTTTTGTGAATTTTTTTGTGTTTTGTCAAAAATTCGAGATTGGTTTTGTGGATTTTATGTGATTTAGGTCAAAAATGAGATTTTTTTTATCTCTGTTTTATTATCAAAGACTTCGTCTTTAATGGAGTTTTTTTTTTGATTGCAGGGATTTGATAATTGATAGGCTTATCATCATCTTCAATCAAACATGCAGGCTTATGAACATGTAATCAATCCCAAAAAAAATTATTTTAATTTTAATTTCCATTGATTTATTGGTTATATATTTATATTGATTTGATTCATCGATTTTGCAGGACCTTGATGATGAAGCTGGGTATGATGATTACTATAGTAACGATGAGTATGAAGATGAATATGAAGAAGACGAAGAAGAAGAAAGACAACCTCCAAAGGAAGAACTAGAATACCTTGATTTACGTCAAAAATTGAAAGATAAAATCAGAAAAGAGAGAAATGGAAAAGCTCAATCTTCACAAGATCGAAGACGAAAACTTCCTTATGACAAGTAATGTTGTAGCTTATTACTTAATCATCGTTGATTGTATTTACTAACTCTGTTTTGTGTTTGTTTATGCAGCTTTGGTTCCTTCTTTGGTCCTTCACAACCTGCTATATCATCTAGAGTTATACAAGAAAGCAAATCCTTGTTAGAAAACGAGCTACGCGCTCCTAAACTGTCTAATTCAAGTCAAGTTGTATGTATCTTTGTATCTCTGTTTCTTTCATTTTGAAGTTTTAAATGATTGAGTTGTGTTTATGTCTGTGTTTGTAGAAGAAAAGACCAGTTTCGACAAGTGGTTCAGGTGCTAGGAATGTGTCGAATGAGAAACAACGGCCTAAGGTTGTGAATGAAGTAAGGAGAAAAGTTGAGAAACTTAAGGATACAAGAGACTATTCGTTTTTGTTTTCTGATGATGCTGAGCTTCCTGTTCCGAAGAAAGAAACTTTATCTCGAAGTGGTTCGTTTCCTAACTCTGGTAGGTATGTTGTTGTCTAATTGAGTAACCTTGTTTTGAGCATTTGTTGTTTTATCTTTATAAGCATGGAGAGATAACTAAACTTATAACAGGGTTTTTGCTGATGCTCAAGAGTCTCGGTCTGTTCAGTTAACAGCGCGGCCTAAGCCATCTTCAAGTGTTAATGGTAGTAGAACTGCTCCGCATGGTCCTTCTCGTGAGGAGAAGCGACCTGTTTCAGCTAATGGACATTCAAGGCCGTCTTCTTCAGGTAGTCACATGAATCATTCAAGACCGGCGAGCCAAATGAATCATTCTAGACCGGTTTCTTCTAGCAGCCAAATGCAGTCGAGATCCGTCTCAGGCAGACCGGTTTCTTCCTCGGGGAGTCAAATGCAGCAAAGAGCTGTGCCGTCGAGCAGCCAAAGACCAGGCTCATCGACTAATCGTCAAGCACCCATGAGACCACCACCTGGCCAGTCATCAGCTAACCGGAATGGTCATCCGAATCCTAGATTAGATCCCCAAAGGTCATCAGCTCCTTCAAAAATGCAAGTGGATCATAGGAAACAGATGAGCACCAGCAATGGACTCGGTCCTGGTCCTGGTCGGTCAGCATCTTCTTCAAGACCTTTACCTTCTAAACCTTCATTAGAAAGAAGACCTTCAATCTCAGCAGCAAAGAGTTCATCATCTCTTCAAACTTCTCAAAGACCAACCTCAACCTCATCAAGACCAATGTCATCATCATCATCTGATCCTAGACAACGTGTACTAGAACAAAGAAAGATTTCTCGTGACCCGGCTACATCTCGAATGATCCCAAAACAATCAATGCCTAGCTCAAAGCATCAGGTATGATAAATTGTTTTCACATTCTTCCATTTAAGCTAGCAAAGACACTAACTTTATTATGTACAGATGATGAGTAGACCAGGTCTCAAGAGACCACCACCTCAACGTGATATAGATGATGATAGAAGACGACTAAAGAAGAAGAAACCAGCAATAGATTCAGAAGATGCTAAAGCATTCAATATGCTTAGACAAATGTTCCAGTTAAGTTTGCTTTGAAACCTTTACTTTCCTCCATTAACATGTTCTGATACTAACACTTGTTGATATGAATCAGTACTGATCGTTTTGTTGGGAGAGATGATGATGATATAAACATGGAAGCAAACTTTGAAGATATACAAAAGGAAGAGAGAAGAAGGTAAAAACAAAACATGAATATATATTCATTTCATGGATATTTCATGGTTACTAAATGTTGAATTTGTTGAAAAAATGCAGTGCAAGAATTGCAAGAGAAGAAGATGAAAGAGAAGCTTTGCTCATAGCTGAAGAAGAAAGAAGAGAAAAACTAAGAAAGAGTAGGAAGATGAGTCGTTGACTTTGACTTTTTTTAGTGTTTTTCTCTTCTTCTTTTTTTAAACTCTTTGGTTGTTTTGAGACAAAAGAGTTTGTTTTTTTTTTTTTTGTGTTTTGGAATTACAGTTTAGTAATAATAAGACAATTTTTTTTTGATTTGGAATTTTATTTGGTAAAAGGTTATAAGTTTAGTGAAAAGATTGATACTTTATTTATTGAGTAAATCAAGAAGATAATAAAGAATATATCTTTATTCACATGGTATTGCTTTAGAGTTGTTAAAATTTTCACTTTTTATTTATTTATTATAAATCAAATCATATATGATTTTATTGATTCTTTCTCTTCTTTCTTGGGTTAAGAGCTTGGTTGAGTTGAGAGAGAGATAACAAAATGGTAATAAAAGAAGAAGATTGTGTTGCTTCTTCAATGGAGAAACCTCTTGAGGAGTTAGAGACTTATCGAAGCTTACAAATCATTGAATCTTCTTCATTTATATCTCCAGTTTGGTATATCATATCATATCATATCATATACTTTCATGGAATCAATCTTGTGTTTGTTTTTATATTTTTGGTATTTTATTTATATATATGTTGTCGTATTATCATCTTTTTTTGTAGGTTACTTGTGATGTTTTGTATTATTAACTTGTTAAACTATATGGATCGTGGTGCCATAGCAAGTAATGGTGTCAATGGAAGTAACAAGATTTGTAATGATAAGGGCAAATGCATTCTAGCTAATGGAATCCAGTAATAATCTTTTTTTTAATCAGAATGATTTATTCAACATTTAAATTTTTAGTTTTTTATTTTATAACATAATGTTTATATCATATAATTTAATTAAAGAATATTTTAGGGCTTTTCAGACTTTACAAAGATTAAGAATTTTTTTTGATTCAGAATTATTATTCAACATTTATTTTAATTTTAATTTTTGTATATTATAACATGATGTTTATATCATATAATTTAATTTTCTTGTTTTGTATAACTCTAAAAAAGTTTGGTTTTATTCAAAATTTTTAGGATTTATCTCTAGAATTAAAAGCTTATATTACTAATTTTTTATTTAATTTATTGTTATGTTTTAATCAAATATTGGATTATTTTGAATTAATCGTTTATAATAGGGGACATTTTAAACTAAGTAATTTAGAAGATGGAGTATTGTCATCTTCATTTATGGTAGGACTTGTTATTTCATCACCAATATTTGCTTCATTAGCAAAAAGGTAAGAAATATTTTTTATTTTATTTTCTTATATAAACAAAATAAGGTTTTAATTATTATTATTATAATATGGTTATTATGTGTGTGTTAAGTGCAGTTTCAATCCATTTAGACTAATTGGAATAGGCTTAACTATTTGGACAATAGCAGTTCTTGGCTGTGGCTGTTCCTTTGCCTTCTGGTTTTTTGTCTTATGTCGCATGTAAGTTTCTTTTTTTTTTTTTAATTTTATTTGTTTTTTAAGAGTTTAAGTCTATTCTAAAATGGATTTTAATTTCTTTTATGATGATTTATTTGTTTTATGTTTTCTTAAACTCTTTCAATGTTTTTTTCTATATGATTAACTAAACAATTTATTTTCTACATGAATTTTTTATTATTAGAATTACTATGTAAATGAAAATATTTGAAAGAAAAATGAGGTAAATCACAATAAAATAGTTAATTTTTTTTGTTTTCTTTTATTAATATATTATATAAATTTTTTTATTGGTTATGTATTAAAACAATAAGGATATAGCTAAAAGTTTTATCAATTATTTATTTTTTTGGAACATGTTAGTTAAAAAAAAATTGGATGCCTAATTTATTTAATTTTTTTTTTACAGACTCTTATTAATTATTATTATTTGTAGGTTTGTTGGTGTAGGTGAAGCTTCTTTCATTAGCCTTGCAGCTCCATTTATAGATGATAATGCTCCTAATAAACAGGTTTTTATTAATTTGCTTATTTTATAAATCCAATTGCAACATTTTATTAAAATATTATTTTATTTTAATTTTAATTTTCAGAAAGCTGCATGGCTTGGACTGTTTTACATGTGTATACCAACTGGTGTTGCTCTTGGTTATGTTTATGGTGGATACGTAAAATACATTCACCAAAACTCATATATATTGAAATCATAATATTTTAATATATAAATATCTTTAAAAAAAAACATTTTATGATTCATTTTTTTGTTTATTTTTAGGTTGGTAAACATTTTAGTTGGCGTTATGCGTTTTGGGGAGAAGCTATTTTAATGGCTCCATTTGCTCTTCTTGGTTTTGTATTAAAACCTTTGGAACTAAAAGGTTTTTAAAAAAAACATATTATTTATTTTATTAATAATCATAAAGATGATTAATGTGAGAAAAAAAATAAAAAAATAGGGTTTCCTTTGATTAATTCTATAAAGACAATAACATCAACTGAAGTAATGACTTCATCATTAGGTATGAAGTTTATTTTTTATTTCTATTAAATGTAAAAATGATTATAAAGTTATGTAGTTAAACTTTAGCCTTTTGGTAAACTCAGAAACATCAAAAAACAACATTAATCATCTTCAAGTTGGTAATGATCAGATTGAGATCTCAATTCAATCTAGTATCAAGTGAGTTAAATTTCATTTTATTCTATTATGCTTATATTATATATATAATAATTAATTAATTAATTAATCTTTACTTAAACTCTTGTAGGTCAAGTTATGTAAAAGTGATTTTAAAATCATTTACTCAGTTTGCAAAAGATATGAAAGTTCTATGTAAAGAAAAGGTTTATGTTGTTAATGTCTTAGGTAAATAAAGTTTTACCCTTCTTACTTTTTTTTACCTTAGTTTTTACCACTTTTTTTTTTATTGATATATACACTTGCCTAAATAGGTTATATAACATACAATTTTGTAATTGGAGCATACTCATATTGGGGACCAAAGGCTGGTTATAATATCTACAAAATGGTAAAACAGTTAAAATTCATTTTACCTCTTGAAGGTTTCTTGAAAAATATTCAAGAATCGATATTTTTGGCAGAAAAATGCGGATTTAATTTTCGGGGGAGTAACTATTATTTGTGGGATCATTGGAACATTATCAGGAGGATTTATACTTGATTATATCAATACTACAATTCCAAATGCATTTAAGGTAAAAACAAAGAAAACTAACCATTTCGTTTGTTTATCGATAACTCGGTTTTGTTTATCAAACTTTTTTTGTGTTCATGGATTCAGATCTTGTCTGGAGCAACATTTCTTGGTGCAATATTTTGTTTCACTGCATTTACCTTAAAGAGTTTATACGGTTTTATCGCTCTTTTCGCATTTGGAGAGCTTCTTGTGTTTGCTACACAGGTTAAAAACAAAGCCTTAAAACTTTGAACATTGTCTGGTTCATCAACACTTAAGCTTAATTTGTATTTGTTCTTTAGGCTCCTGTGAACTATGTGTGTCTACATTGTGTTAAACCAAGTTTAAGACCATTATCAATGGCTATCTCCACCGTCGCAATTCACTTATTTGGCGATGTTCCTTCTTCGCCTCTTGTCGGTATTGTTCAGGTAATAAAACTAACCTCTTTTTTACTTCTCCAATCACTCTTGTTGGTTCCGAGTAGGCCTGGGCATTCGGATTCGGATTCGGATTCGGTTCGGATTTTNTCGGTTCGGATTTTTTGGATCGGTTTTCGGATTTCGGTTTCGGATTTATGCCCAGCCCTAGTTCCGAGGGACGGAAGAGGCTAGGTTACCAAAAGATGGTTATCGCAGAACACTCGGAAACTCAATGCTCCATTGTTGTCTACTTAAACAGGATCATATCAACAGTTGGAGAAAAACCGTATTGATTCTTACATCGATTCTGTTCTTAGCTGCTTCAATATGGTTTATAGGTACAAAAACAAACAAAATCTCATCTCTTTAAACTCGAAAATCGTAGATCTAAATCAAGAATCGGTTTGTTGTTTTCTCTAGGGATATTCATAAACAGTGTAGACCGGTTTAATGAAGAAGAAACTACAAGTGAGAACTACAATAGATTCTAACTTCATCAAATACAAAAAACTGAGAAGAGAGTTTTATATAATCCGAATAATATAAATAATATGATCAATAGAGCCTACCGGTACATTCCGAAGAACCACAATAACAAATTTTCTTCTTGATATTACCATTAGCATCGCGTACTTGATCGATCATATAGTTATAATGATACGACAGTTCTTGAAGTGGAGGTATGTTATCCATTGCGAAGAACATTACATGCGGCATTCTCGTATCTCCATGATCATACAATACGTTTTGCGCATACAAATTTGGCGAACAACTATGGTTTATAAATCTTCCGACATTACCTTTCGTTGCTGCATCAATGGTGAATCCGCTCGTGTCTTCAATACTTGGGCTTGCTTGTGTCCCAGGCATTAACTCTGACATACCTTCAGCTAAGGAATTATCGTATTTGTTACCGATATCAAATAAATACTCGTCGCTCCCGGTTCTTCTTTCGGCTTCTTCATCCTCTACAAGTTCACCTATGTATTCACATATGAAACTACCTGAAGGGATTGAGTTAAGTGATCTTACACCCCAACCTCTCGACTCCGTTTTAAAAATCTCGAGCTGGAACTTGATTCCGCGTTGTGCGACTCTTAAGTAGCAAGTAGCCGGGCAGTTACAATGCTCGCCGCATTCATAGATTAAAGTCTTTGCGGCAACAACAGCTCCGTCGTAGTTATACGGTATCTCTCCTCCGTTTTTCGCTACACAAGAACAGTTTCTAGCTTCGGTACAGCGTTTGGTACAGCCGCAAGCCTTTGGAGGAACTGGTCTACACCAATCCGGGTATATCATTTGAACCGTATAAGCGAACTGAGGCGGTTTCTCGTCGTCTATTTCGTTTATAGCGCTAATAGGAAACCGTTCTTTCCCTTCGGAGATATCAAGTTTACATAAACCTTCCCGGTACTTTGACTTTGTTGATTTATTCACTACTTTCCATGAAAGCTCAGGTTGTCCGGGCATTCGCCTAAGTTTAAACTTGTAAACAAGCTTTCCGTGTGATCCCGTTGCTTGCCAAAACTCTTCCACAAGATATAATCCGTCGTAAACATAACCTCCACCTTTCGCATCACGACTAGATGATTCTAAAGTTCCTTTGCTCTTACCTCTTATGACACGAACCGGGTTCTTCTTCGTTACACTGTTAGCTAAAGCGAGGTTTCCCGTTACAAGCTTTTGATCTTCGGCTTCTTTCTCTTCTGCTCCTTTTTTCTTTCCTTTCATTATATTTCCGCCTTGACCAGTGTAAATCAAAATATCCGAGTTATCAAGCTCGTCATCGTATCCACCAGAGGCTACAATACATGTAGCAACTATATCTCCATCAACTTTCATATAATCAATACCGCCTTGAATCGGTCTGTGTATACCAAGAACGTTCAACTCCATTCGAAATTGAAACTCATCACCAACTTCAATCCCAGGTATAGGTCCCATAATCTGAACACCTTCATTGAGATATTTCCCTCTGTTTTTGAGAATCTTCGCCGCTCCACAATCTACTCTAAGCCTTTTTGTCTTCTCTATCTCAGGCTTTGCTTCTTCCTCTTGTAAAATCTTTCTACAAGCTCCATAGAAAAGACGTAAAGTTTCCTTCACTTTGCTCCGAATACTCTCATTACCAGTAGAACGCGAAGGAGGAATCACGAGATTCAACACCCGAGAACGTTGAGGATAATCCGAACTCTCGCTGTTCGTCATACTCGATGATTCACCATACTCTCGCTTGATCTTTTTGTTAACCTTCAAAGCTGAATGAAACGAAACACTTTTCTTCGCCTTTCTCCTACCCGCAACATGAATTGGTTTTGGATCTTTAACATCTAAGTTTTCAACTTCCAATGCCTCTGATTGATTCAAATCCGAGTTCCCATCTGCGTAAACAACAATATCTCTCACCATACTAATATCAGAATCCTCAGGAACCATTGATACAGAAACATTCATTTCACTCTCTGAACCTTTGCTTCCGGTTTCAGGAGGAACGTCTCTAACTACATCATCCGGTAAATAAACACTCAGCGGCTGAACCTCAACCGCGTCAACAACATCACTACCATTCTCCAGCTCTTGAGGAACCATTACAACCGGTTCAAGCACGGATTCAACACCATTAAGTTCATCAGCTCCCTTTACCAAATGTGAAGAAGACTCAACCTTATTATCATCTTCTTCAGCAACAACATTACCATTCTCCACAGTCTTCAAACGCATCATCATCGTAGCAGATCCACAACCTGGTGGAAAATCTCTAACAGCAAAAAACTTACGACGCTTAAACTTGATCTTAGTCATAAGATCAATCTTGTAATTACTAAAACCATTCTCCATAACTGTGAGATCTTCTCTTCGTTTCTCATCAAAACCATTGCATAATGATGATGATGATGATTTAAGCTTTGATGATTCTGTATTATTATTATTATCCATCGCACCCATACCAAAACTACTCATTCAAAGATCTCTCTATCGAAAAAACTAAAATCACAATCCTGAAACCAAAATTTACATAAACAAAACCAATCAATCATCAACTATAAAACATCATCATCATCATCAAATTCTCACATACTTAGTTTTTTCAAATCTAATATCAAAGTTTCTAAGAAATTTCACGGAAACGAAATACGATTTCGAATACAATATAATCGATTAAAAGCGAAAATTTACCTGGGAAAGATCTATGATTATGAAGATGAAGATGAATCGGTTTCGATTTGGATTATCAAGTTTATAGTCGAATTCGAATTAGCTTTTAAATTTGGGTTATTTTAAACAACATAAAAATTACTAGACAGAAACGGAAATAACATAAAATAAAAAGGATACGAATAAGCACTTAAATTTGGGTTATTTTGAGCAAGATAAAAAATTTACTGTAAATAAACGGAAATTAAATAAAAAAAATGTCTTACTCGATTCGGAGAATTACAGTTTTAGTAACGTTGCGGACAAAAGGGAAACCAAAAGAAACAGAGTAACGTGTGGATGAGAACTAAGATATAGTCTATTTAGAAATGGGCCACAAGAGCCCACTGATTTCAAACAAAAAGCTCATTATACTAGAAAAGCCCAATAAAGAAAAACCAAACATAATGCATTTGTCGGCCTTCCACTACCACCTCTCACGTGAAACATATACAGTAATATACTGAAAATTATTTTTATTTTTAAATGAATTGTAAATATAATAATATATTGTAAATATAAATATTTATAATGGAATTTTCCAATGATAATTATATTTTTTCTTATCCTTGGAGTATATATATTTTATATAATTCCTTAGAAATTAATGAAGTTGTTAGATGGATGGAAGACTATGGGACGACGAGGCTTGTGGACCATTTTGGTCCTTGTTGTTTTCTAGTGGGACTTAGAGCTCTCAACATGAAAAATGTGCTTATTATGAAATAAAATATACAGAAAAAAATCTCAATAATTGCGATAAAAAANTATATATATATATATATATAAGAAAATCAAAATTACATCATGGACTATAAGTGTGGTATGCATGTGTTCATATCTATGAAGATATGATTAAATTTAATACTATATATTATTAAATCCTACTAAATAATATAAAAATTTCTTATACTTTATTCATGTTAACGCGGCAAGGATCGTGATCTGAGACCTCTAGAAGCCAACGCATTTACGAACATTATGGACAAAAATAAGACTTATTTTTATTGAGAAAAAAAAATAAATATAAATTCTATCATAGTAATAATTTTGCTTTTTATATTAATATTTATATATATATACATCACGTTTTATTCATTATATACACAGTAACACAAACTGGTCAAACGTAATTATGGTGTAGAGACATAAACTAAACCGTGTCTCGCTGTCACTATAAAGACAACAACACCTGACAAAACCATGCATGTTCTATTTATAAACCCTTTTACGACAATATAACACAACATCTCTCGATTTGATATGTCTTCAACAGTCATTGGTCAGTACTCAGATATGGAAGAAGACTTTTTCTTAAGTGATTTCTCACTAGAAAACATTGATTTTGACTTTGATATATACCAAGAAAATACATTATCAGTTAATGAAACGAGTGTAGATTCACAAAGACCTTCATTAAACTATGATCATGAAATGCATGTTGAGGTCCTCAAAGATATGCCAAAGACTGAAGTGAAGATCAAGAACAAGCCACGATTGATTTCTTTTGATGTCTCTAGTAATGTTTCTTCTTCTCTAGCTGATGAAGAGAGACATGGAACCAAAATAAAAACATGTTCTCATGGAACAAGATCTCATGTTTTTGCTAAAGAACATGTTATAGCTGAGAGAAATCGTCGTGAGAAGCTTTCTCAAAAATTCATTGCTCTCTCAGCTCTTCTCCCTGGGCTTAAGAAGGTATAATCTTAACTAAAGCAAGTTTATATTGTTAATTAAATTAGGTTAAATTCAGAAAAAAATGTAAACATGTAGGAGGAAACTGTATATATGAACTTTATAAAAATTTAAATAAATAAATAAATTGTTTACTAGAAAATTCATATATTGTGAAAAGATGATTGAGTGACACACAATAAAATCATGAGTAAACTATATTATATATTATCAATAAATTTTGAGAATGTTGAAGTACTATCTTGTTTACTACTTTAAAATTTAAATAAATAGATAAATTTTATTTTGTTTGTTTACTAGAAATTTCATATATATAGTGAAAAGATGATCGAGTGACACACAACAAAATCATATAAAATCATAAGTAAACTATATAATATATTGTTAACATATTATATATTAAACTATATTATATCTTGTGTATTTTATTAGGCGGATAAGTTTACTGTTCTTGATGACACGATCTCACGTATAAAACAGCTTCAAGAACAAATAAGAAAGCTAAACAAAGAGAAAGAAACAACAAGAGAAATAGAATCAATGATTCTTGTCAAAAAATCTAAAGTATTATTCGACGATGAACCTCATTCAGATAATATTACACAATCTGATCAAACGTTACCAGAAATCGAAGCAAAAGTATCTCAAAACGATGTTCTTGTCCGAATCCATTGTAAGAAGAACAAAGGTTGCATGGTTAAGATACTTAACGTAATTGAAAAACTTCAATTACGTATAGAAAATAGTATAGTATTGCCATTTGGAGAGTCAAGTCTTGACATAACAGTTTTTGCAAAGGTGATATATTAAATAAAATTATATATATATGGGATATTATAATGTTTAATTTGTAATATATACAATATATTAATGTTATTTTTATTTTTATTTTGTGGCAGATGGAGAAAGATTTTTCAGTGAGTGTACTTAAAGATCTTGTAAGGAACTTGAGACTAGTAATGGTTTAGACCTTTATAGTTTTAGTAATTAATTGTACATTAATATGTATTGACAAAAAAAATATATATATATATATATATAATTTTATCAGTAATATTTTCTTGTATTTGTTTTCGTTTTTTTCTAGGAATTTTTACACGTGTTTGATGAATGTTCTAGACGAAGTTGTTGTCACTTTTAGTGGTTGAAACTAAAAATCACTGTCCAAAAACGACCGTTTAATATATTAATGTAAATCTTGTATAACTTTGTTTGAATTTTGTTGATTAAATCTAACTAAAATTGGCAGTAAAAGTTTACAAAAACAATAAATTGGCTTACAAAAAAAATAAATTGGCAATATATATATTAACATAAAAAGAAAATATATCTTTCGAAAAACGTTGAATTTTCTAACAAATCTAGAATAAGTATAAATAATAATTTAAAACCATTTAACAAAAAAAAAAAGTATAAATAATTTTCAAAAATAAAATAAAAAACTTTTGAAGGATATGTGTATTGCCTTCTAACACATGAACCACGTTGAACCATAACACGTAGTCAACATCACTTGTAATTGTCTTCATCATCACCAAAAAATACATTATTTAAAGCAAGTAAACATTCATATATCTTTTAATAATTTGAATTATTTATTATTTATGTTATGAAGTCTTAATCATGCTTAAGAATAAGATCTGTCCTTAATTAGAGTTTTGTCGATTCATTTTCGTAACGTTCACATGTCATGCACCAAGCAAATCAACTAAAAAATGTAATTTATATTTTGGCATACGTATATATATCACTGACCACATATTTTACCAATGTTTCAGCTATTTTAACTATTTTAAAATTAGTAATTTTCATAATATTAATTAATCATTTCATATTTTAATTATAACACATGATTATTCAAATCATTTTTAGTTATGTAATTATGTGGTAAACTAAACGTAGATAATTTATTTAATATTAGCTCATAAAAATATTAGTTATTAGCTTATTTCACACTTCTAAATATTTTAATTGATTATTTATTTTGTCTAGCTTTTTATTGTTTCTAAATTATGTAACTAATTTTATTTATGTAATAAAATTTTCATTTTAATGATATTATAATTTTATGGATTTTGGCTTAAAATAAAATAAGGGAATCAAATTTACTATTTTTGATAAATATTGGAATATTTTAAAATAACAATGAACTAGAGAAATAATATATTTGTTATATTCTTTTTATAAATAATAGAAATATAGGTTACAAAAATCAACTATATTTTAAGGTTATTTTAATTTATAACAAATGAAGAAATGGATTGAAAATGTTCAGATATACCAAATATTTAAATTCAATTATTTTACAATACTTGTTTAACATATAGTTCAATGATTTATTTATGATCATAACTCTTAGCATTTAATAAGTAGACAATAACAATAAATATACATGTGTAAGGTGTAAGATGGAGCAGTGGAGATTATGATGTACAATAATTTAATAATATATAATATATAATCTCCCATTTTTTATCATTGTTAATATATCATGTTCTCATTCTCAAAATGAGATTATGATCGATCTCAAATCTTGAGAATTAGTCTTGATTCTGACTCATGATCTCTTAGTTGTTTAATATATATATAAATATAAATGATTGTTTTATTTAAAATTATATTTGATGCTTTATGAATTATGAAGCAGGAAATAGTCTAATCACACATGATCCACGTTGATAGAAAAAATCGTTTCTCTTTGAGAAATATTTTTCTAAATGCGATTCAATTTTTTTTATTTGTATATTATAATTTTCTTTGAAAAAAAAAAATTAATCGCATTTAAAAATATTTATAAAAACAAAATTCCCCAAAGAAATTCTTCTTCTTTAAATTACAATATCCATAATATACAATACTTAACAAAAACTAAAAACACAAAAATCCCCCAAATAAATTCTATAAAATTAAAAAAAAAAACAGAAAATAAGTTCTAAAATCAGTACTAAATTTTAAAATTTTAGAATCCACAAAAAAAAAAAAATTAACACTCATATTTGATGATCTATGAAGCAAATATTTTGTAAATTCTAAAATTTAAAAATTCATATTATACTGCAAAAAAAATAAATCACCACTTAGACTCCACTCATATTTCCTTCATAGATGAGTTGACTCTTATATATTTCATAAAACTTATAATTTTTCATATAGCTTATACATTATAAGTTTACCATTATTTTCCATATGTTTAATATTATTTCCCACTTCAATGATCCCCAAACAAATTCATATGAATCTTTATATATTAATGTAATAAATACTAAATAAGAGAAGATCTAATGATTTTGAAAAAAATCTGTGAGAAAATGATAATATACCTGTCAAATCAAATAATGTCACGTCACTATATAGTTTAAAATATTTAATNTTGGAAGTTCTAGTCCAAAAACCCTAATCATATAGAGTTTTGTCACGACAATTATTTTAGAAAAAAAAAATAAAAAATTTTGATATTTTCTAATTCTTCTACATACAAATTCAATTATAGTAAAATACACAAACATTAAAATAATAGTATGATCTCATTATGTCGCCATTTTTTATTTATTATTGTTATTATATAAGTTGTCCAGATAGATTCAACCAGAGCCTCATATTATTGCACGAACAAGTATGAGTTATTATATACTCTTCAAACTCTCTATGATATAAATTCAATTATTTTATAAATATAACTAAGTATAAAATCTAAAACTACGTCATTGGTGATTTTGGTTTGTATTTTTCTTAACAATGTAATAATTTATTTCTAAAACTGTATTAGTGTTACAATAGTGATAAGCATATTCGTTATACACTTAGCAAGGTTGGTTATTATTTAATCTAAATATTATTCCAATAATATTATGTGTTAAAATATGGCTTGCAACACACCACGTTATTCCAATAATAATATGTGTTAAATTAAAATATCATTAGTGTTAGTATATGATTAAGCAGTTAATTTTTATTAACAAAAAAAATATTTGTAAATTAAAAAAAAAAAGAGAGATAATGTGTTAAGTATTAATTAGTAGAAATATATATATATATATATATATCCATTTTTATGGTAAATTTTAATATTTTTATATGAGTATATCCATTTTAAAAAATATTTTTATAATTTTATAATTTAATATTTGATTGTATCTGATTTTGTACAGAGTTATCGACAGGACAAAAAAAAACTAGATCTCAATCCAGATAATGAATAATTGAATACATTTATTGTATGAAGCATAATTTTAAAAAATTATTATAAATTTAAATTATGTTAGTTTTCCAATGTCAGATCTTATCGCATCTATAGCTTACACAAATCTCAACGCATTAATATTCAAACTCAACTAAATCAATACTCACATTAATTTATTCAATAATGCAAAACTATTTTATTTTATTTAAATTTAAATGTAGTTTTAAAATTTTAAAATTTATTTTTATTATTTAACTTTTCATTTTTTATGTAAATATTTTATCTTTATTATTATTATTTTAATAATTTAGTCAATAAAATAAAATTGAATAAATATTTATTAAGAATAAAAAATACAAAAATTTATTACTTTTTTAATAAATGTTGAAAACGTATAAACTATAAAAAATATTATTGACAGAGAGTATAGGATATACTAATAAAATTCATAGAAAAAAAATATTATAAAATATTTATTTTAACACATGTTTTTTTTTCTCAACATCAATAAAATAATAATTTAATAAAAAAAAAAACATAACATTATCATTAAACCCAAGTTACTTCAACACCACTATAAAGACTTCACTCATCCACATACACAAATCACACAACAAAACAAATACAAACTCAAAAAACAAACACAAAGACTTCAAACTATATCTTTTGTAGTAATGGAAGAGTCAAGCTTCATGGATTTGATGATCGACACAGATGAGTATTTAATCGATGATTGGGAATCTGATTTCCCGGTTTGCATGGAACCCAACACTAAACCGGGTTCTGAATCTTTAACCGAGTTGGTACCAGAGAGACCAACAAAGCAAATGAAAACAAACAACAACACAACTACAACAACTTCATCATCTTCACCATCATCATCTTCTTTCTCTTCAGGTTCACGTACGTCACAAGTGATCTCATTTGGGTCACCTGAGATGAACATGAAGAGTAAAGTGGTTGAGACATCATTGAACTTCTCAAACCAAGTAAGTATGGAGAAAGTGGGAAGTAAGAGAAAAGATTGTAATGAAAATAGAAGAGAACCTCATTTATTGAAAGAACATGTTTTAGCTGAACGTAAACGAAGACAAAAGCTTAATGAACGTTTGATTGCTCTCTCTGCTCTTCTTCCTGGTCTTAAAAAGGTATTTAATCTATTAATCATCTTTTTTTATATTTATAATATATATATATATATTAATCTATTAATCTTCTCTTTTTAGATTTATAGTATATATATATATATTAATACATTAGTCTTCTCTTTTTAATAATTATATATATAACCTATAATATATATTATATATATTTGTACAAATAAACCCAAAGCTTACATTATTTGACCAAAATTTAAAATATGCTAATGTAAATAAATAAATATAATATTTTGTACAAATAAATCCAAAAGCTTACATTATTGGACTAAAAATAAAAATATGGTAATGTAAATGTATTTTCGTTTTCATTTAAACGACAAAAAGAATTATAAAAAAATCTGAAAATGTTATCTTTTATCGTAAAGTTTTTTTTAATATAATTATTATTCGCGAAAAGTTGTGTTTGAAAATTTAGTTCTTATTTTTTTAATTAATGGTTCCAACTAAACCGGATCTTAATTAAACTTTTCTCTGGCTACGTGTAGACAGACAAAGCAACAGTTCTTGAAGATGCAATCAAACATTTAAAACAACTTCAAGAACGAGTAAAGAAGCTTGAAGAAGAACGAATTGGAACCAAGAAAATGGATCAATCAGTTATATTAGTTAAAAGATCACAAATCTATATAGATGATGATTCATCATCTTATTCATCAACTTGTTCTCCCATTGCTTCTCCTTCATCTTCATTAGAAGAAGTTTCAATTATGAAACAAACAATGCCTATGATTGAAGCACGTGTTTCAGACAAAGATTTACTTATTAGGGTTCATTGTGAGAAAAAGAAAGGTTGTCTGATAAAGATCTTGAGTTCTTTAGATAAGTTTTGTCTTGATGTAGTTAATAATTTCACTTTACCTTTTGGTAATTCACTACTCGTTATTACCATCCTCGCTAAGGTAATTTAAATATTTTTTACTTTTACCATATTGATTTATTTATGTAATTAATTATTTTTTTATAATATGTAGATGGAGAACAAGTTTTCACGACCAGTTGAAGAAGTAGTCAAAGACATAAGAATTGCGTTAGCTGAATTGTAGTTTTCATTACGTGTGATTTGATATCACTTATTTCAATCATAACACTCGTTTTTTTTTAATTATTTGTAGTTGAATATTAAAATAATAGAGAATAATATATGTGATTTTGTCGTTAGATATAGTAATGGGCATTCGGTTTAAACGGTTCAGTTTTCTGGTTTGTTCGATTTTCAAAAATCAGTTCTAAAGTAAAATCGAAAAAATATCGGTTTGTTCGGTTCGGTTTTGAGTAAAAAAATATTTCTGAATTTAATCCGATTAACCCAAATAAACCGAATAAATCTGAAAATTCACCTTTTGGTTTGGTTTATTTGGTTTGTTCGGTTTATTCGATTTAATTTACACCGAATAAACCGAACCGAAACATGATTTTTGATAATTATTCGGTTAACCGAATAAACTGAATAATAATTCAAATTGAACCGAACTAAACCAAAAACCGAATAAAAAATAAAAAAATTCCGATCGGTTTACTCACCTAAAACCGAACAAAGCGAAACCGATATACTTCGATTCGGTTTTCGATAAACTGAACAAACCGAATCGAATGCCGAATCGAATGAACAGGGCTAGTTTGATGAGTCTAATATTGCTGGCTGGAATAGTGTGTACTTAATTATATGGTTGTATCGCATAACTGGTTTAATTTAATAATACAAACCCAAGAACTTTTTATTTTGCTTATGGCAAAATTTATCCTATAAAATCTATTATTAGTAACAAGAATATAATATTGAATTTTATTTAGCTTCTATAACACTTTTACTTGTTTTTTATTTTTATTTTTATATTTTAGTAATATATTATGTTCAATCTTTAGAAACCTTTTTTATTGGTTTAGTGTGTACATAGTTATAGTTGTATGATTGGTTTGACATTTTTTCCCTAGTATTGAAAAGTGAAAACCAAAGACTATTTACTTGGCTTTTGGTTAGCTATTTTTTAATTATATTTTAGATGTGTGATTATATAATTATTTATACTCGACATGTAGGGTTTAGAAGATAATGATATAAAAACTTAGGAACAATATATTCGAGTTGAAAAAAATAATTGAATAATTTATTATTTATAAGGTAAAGGATTTGATTTAGTAATGAAGATTGAAGAGTTTTTATTTTATTTTTAATGGCTTCTGACTAATTAATTTCTAATTTAAAATTGAGTAATTTCTTGTAATAGCATCATTTATAGTTTATGAGACAAAATTACATTATTTTATTTAATTAGACATAAATAACATTTTTATTAAAATAATATTTTTAATTTAATGTTAGGGTTGAGTATTTAGTGGTTGGTTTTAGTTTTTTATTATTTGGGTTGAGTATTTAGTGGTTGGGTTTAGTATTTATTTTTTGGGTTTTGTGTAATTTTCAAAAGTATAATCTAATTTTTAATTCAATTAAATTATTAAATGATAATTTTGTCTTAAATTAATTTTAATGGTATTTGTGAAAATCAAAGTTAATTTGATGGTATTTTTGATAATTACCCTTTAAAGTTAGCTTATAGTATTGAGGTTATTTTTCTTATATTTTTCTTATAAGTTAAAACTTCAACTACATTTTTTAATTGTTTTTTAACTATTCTGATATTGTTTATTGCTCATTTTTTAAATTTAAAAACTCATACCATTATTATATATGACAAAATAAATAATTGAAGACAATTTATTGTGTCTTGCAAGTGGGATAAATTTTACAACATTGTATTGGACAATTAATAGACATGAGTATGATTTAAAGGACAAGACATGTGTAAAGTTAATGAAGAATAATAAATGTGAATTAAAAGAAAAAAAAATAGTAGTTGAACAAACTTTGAATTTTATTCATCAAGTTGTAGTCTTGTAAGGAGTGAAGGACCATAAATTCAAGTAAATATCTTTTAATTATTACAATATTTACTTTTTATTTATTTACACTCCACTTGTTATTTAACTCTTCACCCACTTAATTTTTAATTTCTACTATTGTTTTGTTTAATAAAATAAAATATTTTATCCTACCATTTTTTTTGTTAAAAATAGATTTTTGTCCAAAGAAATGAAAGTAATCTACATTTATATAATATTAAAATGAAAAATTCTGATATAAAAATAACTAAATAATTGAGATTTAGTGTTTGATTTGGTTTAGGGATTATGATTTAGTATTTAAAGTTAGAGTTTAGTATTTATTAATTTTTTAAAATAAAATCTAATTTCTAATTTTTAATTTAATTATTAAATGATAATTTTATCTTAAATCAATATTAATGATATTTGTGAAATAAAAACCAAATTTAGTGGTATTAAATACAATTAAAATTTATATAATAACATATGAGGAGCACATACTTTCATTTTCAACAATTGATAAAAACACCATTGTAAATATTCTTATAGATCTAAAAATATACAAATTAAAATAGAAAATAATCAAAACTACAAAAACATTTAAATACCTAATAATCTCCTTATTAATAAACAACTTAAGGAAACAAAATAATAAAATAGTCTACAATTTTATTCCTCTGTTCTCTCCACTTACATAACCCAACTACAAACCAATTCATCTTAAGAACCAAAAAAAAATCAAAACTTGACCTTTATTCTTATTCCAATATCAAAACCCAAACTTCTATTTAATTCTTCACAAAGACAACACCTTTCTCAATACTTCCTTCAAGTTCTTTCTTTGCCTTCTCTAATCCCATCCTAATAATCAAATCAAAGAACCCAATTTGATCATAAAACAATGTCTAAAACTTCTAAAGATTTCAACTTTTATACCTTTCATATTCATTCAATGGTCCAAGACTATACACTTGATCAATCCCAAATCTTCCAAGACTAATCTTTGAAGCAAAGAAGGGAAGCTCAGTCACATGAGATGCTACAAATGCACATACAACAATGTTTGTATCGCCTCGTAAACCTCTAAGACAAGCATCAGCAAACTTCACAGCTGCATAAGCCATTGATAGTGTTGCAGAACCTGTCCCAGCTTTAGCCTACACAATTGACTCAAACACTAAATGCACATTTGATTCAAAGTTAACATATCCAAAACAAAACTGTTTATATACCTCAACAACTTCAGTGCCACCGTTTTGAATCCGGTTTGTGAGATACTCAATCTCCTTTTGAGTGAATGAAATAGAAGGTTTCACCTGTAATACACATAGAGATGAAAGAACAGTAACCGCAAAAACATGAATCATCTTTCAAACCTGAGAAAGCAGAGGTAAAATGGTGACTCCTGCATGACCTCCAACAACAGGAACATTAACTTCCTGAGGATCAAGATTCATTACTTCAGCCACAAAAGTATTAGCTCTAACAACATCAAGCATAGTAACACCCATAAGTTTCTTAGGATCAAAAGTTCCAGCTTTTTTAAAAACTTCAGCTGCGATTGGTACTGTGGAGTTCACTGGATTACTGATTATATTCACTATTGCTTGAGGACAATACTTAGCTATAGCTTCAGAAAGTGTTTTCACTATCCCAGCATTGATTTTGAATAGATCATCTCTTGTCATCCCTGGTTTCCTTGGTATACCAGCTGGTATAATTACTAGGTCCATACCTGTTAGTGCTTCCTGTAATTGTGATGGACCGAGAAATCCACGAACCTGAAACAAAGTTCCCAAAAACATGATCTTAAACCTCATCTAAGTACCAATGTAGAACCACATCACTAGTATTCATGACCTTGACTCTTGAGCTCAACCAAAGCCTTAGCACTAAACATGATCTTGAGCTCAATCAAAGCCATAAAGGCAGAGAATTTAAAACTAACAACAGCACTAGTGTCTCAAAAAAACACGATCTTGAGCTCATTTCTCATAGTTAGATCAAAAGCTAAGCACCAATTTCAAATCATAGCACTAAACATGATCTTGAGCTCAATCAAAGCCTTAAAGGCATAGAATTTGGAGCTAACAACGGCACTAGTGTCTCAAAAACATGGTCTTGGGCTCATTTCTCATTGTTATATCATACATAATCCTAACACACCAATTTCAAACTCATAGCACTAGTGTACATGAACTTGACTCTTGAGCTCAATGTCACAATAAAAAACAATCATCAAATCAAAGCCTTTAAAACTTACAGTGGCACTAGTATCCATATGACTAATATCAGAAGTAACACCAGGAGCATTAGCAACATCATAAAGATGAAGAATTGAAACCAAAGGATTCATTTTCATCAACATTGAAAGTGGTTGACCTATTCCTCCAGCTGCTCCAAGTATCACCACTTTGAATCCAGATGATCCACCTTTTGCACGACAACCCACCCGATTCAAACCCGACCCATCACCAATCTAAACCAAATTCGAAACTGGGTTAAAAAAATTGATGATGAGAAACAGAGGATTTTAGTGAAATTGAAACCTGATTGAGACTAGGAGGATTGAGATGAGCTGAGATTCTTGAGATACGTTGGTTTGGATCCATGGATGCTTTAAAGCTTTTGTTTTTTAACAACAAAATTGAGGTTTGATTATATGATTTGATAACAGTGTATGATGAGATTTATATATGGATTGGAAGATGACGTTAGAATGAATCAATGTATTGGGAAATGTGGAAAGAAGACGAGTTATCTTCTTCCCAGAGAATTTGAAACGGTTTAGTAAATTCCGGTATGATTAGGTTCGGTTAAGAAAAATTGTGGTTACGGTTAAATAAGGAATATTAAACGGTTTAGTAAACTTAAGATACATGCATGTCTTGAAACTGAAGTGCATGTAAATTTCATATGTTGTTTGGTTTTATGATAATATTTATCGGTTTTACACGTCAATATTATTTACTATTTTTAATATTTTCTTTTTGCATGTATATTACAAATAAGTTGTAGTAATAATTTTATAATTGAAACAAATATATATATAAAATACATAAGTAGTGTCGATTATTGTTTTTTTCCACCTTTTTGGTTAAGATGGTCGTTTGTTACACATATATACAAACATATTTAAATAATTATTTTTCTTTAAGAACTCTTATAAAACTAATTAAATTTTACTTTCTATCTAATAAAGAGACAATTTTGGTATTAAATTATATGAGACATATCCCCATTACCATTGCAAAAGTGAAATCACGTATAAAACATAAGACCAAACCACATGAGACTCAAAGCCGACACATTTCTGTCTTCACTATAACTAATATTTTGGATACCAAAAGTTAAACATATCAAATCTTTTAAATAAAATAACAAATAAATACCAAAAAGTAAGATTATCTTTTATTCACCTGTCTAAAATCCTACCTAATCAGTATTTTGAAGTTTTAATCAGTCAATATTCTTTAGTTTAACCATAAAAATAAATAAATGTTTTTTCTTTCTTTCAATAGTTAAATATTAGAATAAATTATTCCTAAATAATTTATTTATATATCAATTTATTGTTTTTATATCATTTATTTTGACTTATAAAATTTCAAGTTTAAATTCAACTTATTGTTACATTATCATTAGAAGTATTCAACATTCAGATTTGGTCAAAAATTACATAGTATTTTTTTAGTCAATTTTTTTAAATGTAAATTACTAATATCTAAGTAAAGATTTACTGTATTTTTTTAGCCGTAGATATTATACCATACCAGTATAATATATAGTCTACACATTGATAATTTCCATTTGTTACATTCAACGTATATTGTAGAAAAAATCCACATTTTTCAGTATTAATTACTTTCTAAAATCATTTCATATTATTTTCCAAAATCGTTCATATCAAGAAAAATAGATTTGATTCTCTCCCTTATTTATATAATAATAATAATTATAATCTTTTTGATAAGTTTCAAAACCTTATAATATAAAGTATCAAAGATGAATCATCGTATTCTCGGAATAGTTAGCCCACTTGGTCACATCTCTATAGATCCTGTTCGTTCTTCCGTTAAGCCTCCGTCTCCGGTTAAGTACAAACCGTTAATTAACCATTTGAAATCTCTGACCGGTATTTACGTTTTACCTGGGCTCACCAATCAAGAGATCTCAGCCGTTGAATTATTGCTTGGTTTCTCTTTCCCTGTTGATCTCCGTTTGATTCTTCAAACCGGTCTTCCGGTTGGTACTAAATTCCCCAATTGGCGAACCGGATCAAACCGGAATAAGAATAATCTCCTGTTCTTATTTCATCTCCCTTTTCTTCATATCTCTAAAATCGTCGCCGGTAACAAATTCTGGGTTGATTCTTGGGGGATCCGACCCGGAAACGACGCTGAAGCTTTATCTATGGTGATGAAATTGATGGAGGTCGCTCCGGTTCTCGTCCCTATTTACGGTGATTTCTACGTCCCTTCGACAACGCCGAATTTGGCGGGAAANAGAAGACGAAGAAGAACTCGGAGAGTGGAGTTTTGGAGTGACGTGGCGGAGAGAGGAAGGTTAGTGGTGACGCGTGAACCCAGTCGCGAGTGGTGGAGCGCGTTGGAATGCGAAGGGTTAAGCACGTGTTTAGACGATGCGTATAGGAAGCTAACAGAAGCAGGATGGACGGAAGATGAGGTTCGTGATATGCTGATGATGGACGGTGTAGATAAAGACACGTCTACACAAGCGGATACGTTTGAATTTGATGTTAAGGTGATGGACGAAGGAGATGAGGACACGTGTACGGAGGAAAATGATCATGAGAAATGCATAGAAGTGACGACGACGTTGAGGCATCTGTTTCTTAATGATCGTTAAATCTAACGGTTGGGATATTTTTACTTTATATAAAAAAAAACTAAAAATTGTTAAATATATGGTTATTGGGCCTTTCTTTAATTTAGACTTGTAACTCAAATGGATCAAGCCCATTCTAAACTGTAGTTAATATGCATATACACCTTTTACTTTTTTTATAGGTTAAAATACAAGAAAATTAAATCAATGTTGTAATATTATCTATCTCCAAAAACATAAGTTGTTTTATAATAAAGTTTATAAAAAAACAAAAAATTTATGTGTTTTTAGACTTCAAATACTATGGAAATTACAATCCATAATATGTAAAAAAAAAATCAAAAATGTTCACAACAAATTATATTACACAAAAGAGATGATAATAAAATCAAAAACAAAGAAGATATTACTCAGCTGCAACATTTTCATTACTGCTTCCATTATCAGAATCTGGCAAAGTTTCAAGATCTGTACGAACATCTTTTACTTGTTCTTGAGTCAGCTCTGTCTCACCATTCCCTAAAGTTTCCTCTGCTTGCTTTTGTTCATTGTTAGATTCACTTGTGTCTTCCTCAGTCTTCTGTGAGTCACTGGATGAAGACTCTTCTTTCTCCTTTGTCTCTTGTTCTCTGTCATCAGTGTTCTCTTCTGATGAAGACTCCTTTGTCTCTGCTTCTTTGTCATCTTTAGTTTCCTCTTGTGATGAAGACTCTTCTTTCTCTATTTTCTCAGGTTCCTTGTCTTCATTGTTATCTTGCTTCATTGCTTCTTGAGATAAAGACTCTTCCTTCTCCTTTGTTTCCTCCTCTTGAGATGATACTTGAGAAGATTCTACCTTCTCTTTCTCATCTTCTTCTGAAGATTCACCATTAACAATATTAAGCTCTTTCTCCAACATCTCATTCTTCTCCATAGATTCACCTTCTGATTTTATTTCCTCTGTCTTCTCATCACTTCTACTTTCTCCATTATCAGTAGTTGTCTTCTCCAAAACACTCTTGATTACAGAATCATCAAGTTTCTCACCATTCTCCTCTGCTTCATTACTCTTCTCTTCAGACTTATCTTCAACCTTCTCACCATTCTCCTCAGACTTATCTTGAAGTTTCTCACCATTCTCCTCTGCTTCATTACTCTTCTCATCAGACTCATGAACTACCTCACTAGAAGCATCATCTCCCTTGTAATTATTCTCTCTTGCTTCTTCACTATTTGTCTTCTCTTCTGTACCACTCTTCTCCTCACTCTCTTCATTACCACCACCATCATCTTTCCTCTCTTCAACCTCACTCTCTTCTCTACCACCGCCATTTTCTCTCTTCTCCTCAACCTCATTCTCTTCACTACCACCGCCATTATCCCTCTTCTCTTCAACCTCATTCTCTTTACTCTCCTGACTCTCTTCCACACTGCCATTATCTCTCTGCTCCTCAACCTCATTCTCTTTACTCTCCTGACTCTCTTCCACACTGCCATTATCCTTCTTCTCCTCAACCTCACTCTCTTCCCTACCACCACCATTATCCCTCTTCTCTTCAACCTCATTTTCTTCAGTTCCACCACCATTATCTTCTACCTTAACCTCAACCTCACTCTCTTCTTTACTAGTACCACCATTATTATCTTTCTTATTATCCTCAATCTCAATTTCATCACTTTCCTTCTCCTTCTTATCCTCATCTACAATCTCATCACCACCATTCTTAATTCCTTCATCATCAACAATAGGATTCAAATCTTTTCTCCCAAGCTTCACAACAATCTTAGAACTTTCTTCAAACTGAGATTTCTTCTCATGAGAATGCTTCACTTGATAAAGTAACCATATTCCAACACTAAGTAACAATGTCAACTGTATACAATGCTTCACTTTGAAACCTTTTGATCTCTGTACTCTTCTTGGTGATGATCTTAACATACTTTTAATAAAACCTATATCAAATCCCCAAAATCTCAGATCTTTAACAATACTAATCAAAAAAACAATCAGATCAATAACATTAATAACTGGAATAGATCTAAATTCAGTTGAACTGTTATGTGAATAATAATTAATAAAAATGGAAACTTTACCAGGAAATGCAAAATCAAAAGAGCAGCTTGAGATTAGAAAAAAATGATTTTTATGTTGTTTATGGGATCTGGAGAATGTGAGAAAGTGAAAGAGTTGTGCTTTCCACAAAAATCGTGCGTCTCCTTTCAATTGGATTCAACCAATTTGCAGAGGAAAAAAATATTTAATTAGAGAGCTTGAAAGAGAAAGAGATGAAGTAAACTTGTTTAAACGTCGTCGTTTTTGTTCTCACTGAGACACCGACGATTCCTAACTACGTTTTCGTATTGTGGGCCTATCAATAAACTATGGCCCATGGAAAAAGTCAACAGTTCTTTACTTTATTTTCGTATAGTGGGCCTATCAATAACTATGGCCCATGGAAAAAAGTCAACAACTATTTACTCTATTTTCGTATAGTGGGCCTATCAACATATTTTATGATAATTAATAATTATAACGAAATCAAAATACTAAATTTTGTAAAATAGGTTTAAAATTTTTTTGCTTTAAAAATTAAATTAGTTACGGTCGGACCTAAATATAGTTTAATTTATTAAAAAAATAAATGGATAATTAATTGATGCCAAATTTGTTTTTACTTTATAGCGATGTCATTATCTTATTTATATACCAAATCTTATTATTGAAAAAAAGTTTAAAACAAGAACTCGACAAACCGACAATTTAACCAGCAGATGACACGTGTCTTATGCTGTTTTTAAATAACCTAATTAGTAATTACTTACATGCACACGTAAACCAATCCCTCAGATAAATTAACTATACCAATACAAGAATTATTATCAAATAAATGTCTAATTACAATATCAAATATTTGTTAATAAGTGCATTTATATAATGGAAATAAAACTGAAAAATTTATCAAATATTTGCCTTAAAATCTAAAAAAATTAGAAATTAATCCTAAAATAATACTCATTTATAAATTGAGAAATTACTTTTGAGTACCCAAAATAAAAGTATATTATTATTATTCACATAAAAATCTAAAAATAAGAAAATATAATATTAATTGGAAACTTAATTTAATGAATAAATACACGTGAGCTAACCTCTAAACCCCACATCCTTTATCTCTATTTCTTTTAAAATCTTTCACACCCATCAAATGATTTTTTATTTTATTTTATTTTTGAATTTGAATTTTCTATTTGGATAAGCCATAAATATATATAATATTTTTGAGTAAAATAATTACTTTCACATCAATTTAATACATTTTAAATCTGACTCCATAACTCAGTTTTGGATTTTACTTAAAAGGGAAAAGTTTGGTCCTACTTAAATCATTCAAAGTTGTGGCTTTCCCATCTTGTTTAGTATTTTCTATCTAACTTTTATATTTATTGGTAGAAAAAAAAACATTAATTTCCATCTATTTTTCTTTCCTTTTTTGGATTCAAGAATCGAAGAATAAATTAAGTTGATACCAATACATTGTTTAGAAACTTTAGATAAATTATGAATATTTTAAAACATTTTTTGTTTTAATAATGTCTTAATTAACACATATTTTCACAAGATACAATATAAAATTCTTATAAAAATTCAATAAATATTATACAAGCTTAAATGGTCATGCAAT